>ML807280.1:20504-58544 GCA_009831015.1 Picea engelmannii
AAAACACTGGTGTACTGTGTATGTGTATGATTGTTCATTTGTTCATTGCTTATTTATTACTGCTCATTATTGGATAATAATTCTACATTGATATAACATTTGAAGAAAAAGGATTAAAATTACGTTATTACTAATTCACCCCCGCCTCTCAGTAATCCAACAAGTTGAACTTCATTCCGGAGATGTCAAGGGTCATGTCGGTGGGGATACAAATTCCCACAAGGTACTTAGGACTGGACACTATTGACCCACCTTATTTATATATGCTCACACTTTGGCCAACAAATGTATAATCTATCAAAAAGCTGCAACGCAGGTCAAGAAGGTTGCTTTCCCTTTGCAGCCTGTTACAGTAGAGACACCATTTCAGCAGTGGGGCCTAGATATTATAGGACCAATCAATACACCTTCCTCAAAGAAGCAAAAGTACATTCTTACGACAACATATTATTTTACGAGGTGGTCTAAGGATTTACCATTAAAGTTAGTCAACATGAGTCAAGTAGTTTCTCTTTTAAACTCTCATATTATCACTCGTTTTGGAATACCTAAGTGTCTAGTTTTTGACAATGCTTCTTACTTTTATTCCCTAGAGATGATTGTATTTTCTTTAGAAAAATGGATTAAGATAAAATAATCTGCCAGCTATTACCCCCAAGGAAACAGCTTTTCCGAGTCAACAAATAAAAATCTGATCAAGATAATAAAGATAACAGTGTCAGAAAACCATAAAAATTGGCACAATGCATTATACAAGGCACTTTGGGCTACTAGAGTCCTCCAAAAGCTTCCATCAGTAATTCTCCTTTCTTCCTCGTTTACGAAAGAGAATCCATCCTTCCTCCACATGTTTTGCTCCCTTCTCTGCAATTGTTGTAGAAAGTTCAAGAAGAGGAATGTCCCCCTTTAGAGAATCATATAAACACTTTATTAAAATTGGATGAAGTAAGGACACAAGAAAAACAAAAATTGGATCAGCATCAACAAATTGTAAAGAGATGGTTCGATACAAGTTGATCCTTATAAAGAAATTTTAATGTAGGGGATTTGGTCCTCAAATGGGAGGAAGCTCACGAGAATAAAGGAGAACATACCAAGTTTCAAAACATCTAGCTCGGGCCTTTTGTCATTTCTGAAAAATTGGGTCCTAGTTATTTTCATTTTCACAACTTAGAGGGACATCCAAACACTTTTCTAGTGAATGGAAAGTCTCTCAAGAAATACTTCACCTAAGAAAATCAGATTTACCCCCCTTGTAAATATTGTTTTTTAGCTTACGTTTTTTTTTGTTTTTTTAATTTTGTTTGTTTTTTTTTTGTGTTTCCTTAATGATTATTTCTGAATCACCATTCATTATTGAAGGGAATTGGATATTTCACTAGAATCATTTGAAATAGTTCAATTCATCTTCACATTAAGTTCTAAACTTAGATCAATTATGCTAAGTCTTTTCCGAATCATTGTTCCCAATTTTTGTTGAAATCTCAGGGAAATAAGACTATCTTTAAAACTTCTTATGTCATCCCCATTCTAATGAGAACAACTCAAAGCACTTCCCCATTCATAAGATTATTTCTTGGCTGAAATATAAATGTCCAAATTATGATGAAAGTTATCAGTTCTCAAAGAACAAAAAAAAAAAATCTAAAGATCAATCCTATGATTATCTGCCTATGAAATCTTTAGTATCACCCCGCTCTCTTGTTATCGAGAAGTTTCTGAAAATTTATAAAAAAAATTAGAGAGTTAGAAGAACCATAATGTGTGGTAATTGTGTGTAAACCCATCAGTATACTGAACAAGTTTTTTGGCAGCGAATAAATGCACACATGATACCAAGACAACTTCATTGGGGTACTGAACAGGCCTGCTGGCAGTGAAGCAATGTCAGGTTTGAAGATCCTCAGGTATGTTTTTAAATTGATCTGGTATCAAGATATTTTTATCATAGATGGACGACTTTGGGATGGGATCGAAGTAATGGAGAGGGTTAAATGACATCCTTGTCGAGGCTATAAACGTCTTCTAGCAATAGTGGCCATGTCAATGGTATTGGAGTTACTTATATAAATATCATTACCCCTTTCATTGAAACAAAATTTCGGATTACAATTTTTTGACATAACTTTATTCGATGGTATTACTGTGTTAATTTTTTGAGTCAATTTCAAAATGCTTGATCTATCTTTTGATTGTTTCTAGTAACTATCTAAGTTATATTTTCCCTGATACAAATTTTTGATGATGCAGAGATAACTACTTCGCCCAGCGTGTCGCCATTGTTGGCAACCAGATATTCATGTTGATTTTATCAATGTAAAACATCGTCTTAATGGGATACAAAATTTATAGTTGCCTCTTTGTGTTTGAGAATACTTCTATGATGTTTTTGTTTTGAAAACATCATTTGATTAGTTGTGCGTTTGATTTGATTTATTTTACTCTCTCATTTTTTCTCATTCAATTTCATGACTGTTTAAGCATGAAATTGAAACAAGCTATGGTTTGAACACATCCTACAAATTCTAGACTTTATCTTTATGAAATTGGATGAATACCTAAGGGAACCTATCTATCTTAATAACCTTAAAGTATTTTAAACTTATCGTGTTATGGGTTGCTTTCTTACCATTAACATATGATTCATTCACCTTGGAGGTATGCCTTAGGCACTTTATTCTTTTGATTTTTTTTTATTATCACCTACCACATTTTCGATCGCTTATGAAACTAAAAATTTGATCCAATGTTGGAGTATGAACGATTTCCCATTATTCTCATATCGCAGTCTCATCGTCATTGTATAGAACTATCAACCATGCTCTGAAACAATTACTCCTTCGTCCTTCTGCCTTAAGTTCACATTCATTTCCTCAGGTGGTAGTTCTTCATTTTTGGGCTAGGTAGTCATTAGAGGAGGTATTTCTCATTCACGCATTTCCTCTGGTTCAGAATCCATGTAATAACCAGAATGGTGGCTATGGTGGATTTCTCCTAAAGCCTTAGGTATCGAGTCTCCTCCAAAAATGCAGAGCTTATCCTTTATTCCGCGTGGTTTCAAACACGCTCCCCCCTTCACTACTCTTGCTATTTTTTCGTGACCAAACCGATGGAACCTATGGTGAGGATGGATTCAAATGGTTCATAGGCCCTACTCTCACATGACGATGTTGTGGATGACCTTGTGACTTTTGGTTGGGTCAGTTTCATAAAACTATTCGAGGGTTTTAACCTCGATTTTGCTCAATATTTTCCCCAAAACTTCGATGGTGCTAAGGCCAAGATAGGAGATTTATAGTTGGAAGTGATTGAGGATTCAATTTCAGAAGCCACGGGATTTCCCCAAGAAGGGGATCATTGGTTGAAAAACCTCAAATTCGAAGGCATCCATTGGAAAATACTAATGGCTTCCAAGAGGTCACGCTACAATGTCAAATGTACACTGATTGTTTTGTTTAAACCTGGATGACATGGTTTACTATTGATACTTAAGTAGTTTGTCACCTGCAAGGGTAGATATGGACTATTCTTCCTGTTTCGTGTAATTTTGTTGATGGTGTTTTTAGGTTTTGGTTTAAATATGCCATTCCACTTGCTTAAAAGCCTCTAAAAAATGGCCAGAGTTCACCAAAGGAGAAACATTAACACACAGCCTAGCTTTTTTCATCACGGCCTGATTCAAATTTTGGTCATTTCAGAATTGCCAAAGTTGGGGATAATTGGCAAGACTTCGTGGATAGGAATGGGTTTGCTCCACCTAAAACTGTAATAGAATCACCTCTGCGTTCTGATGAAACCACCAGCCCTTGCCTATCAACTCCTTCTCTGAGAAATTTACATGTTGAATTACAAGGAAGCCCTGTGTCAATAACTAAAACCCCTATTGTTTTTCATAAGTCATCCAAAGGCGCACACCAGAGACTCGATTGTATTCTTAAAAAAATCTTAGAAGATGTATTGGATAATCTGAAGGGTAAGGTCCTTGTTGTTTCTAGTTGTGGGCCAGTTGTGGGTGATTTAAATGAGAGTAAAATCAAGAAACGGGGTAGGCCAAAAACACAGAGAGTTCCAGACATTGATTTTAAGAACAAAATATCAGGTTGACTCATATCCAAAATGTTGAGGAACCGACATCATGATCATGAAAAACCTATCCCTGCTATTGATGTCAATGACCAGATTTATGTTGATGATACCAGCATCGATGCACCCCAATTCAATTTTGTATCGAATCTGCCTCCTTTATTAAAGAAATAGCAAGGTTTCTTAGGCATTCAACATGATCTCAAAAGAATCATGGAACAGGGTAAGTTACCCACTACGGATCGAACTCGGCCTTTACCAAATCATGAACCGATGTATTGTGATAATTGTTTCGACTGGATCGAAAGGTACTATCGAGATATTCCTTACCTACAGGAACAGTTGAATCAATTGGTCACTCGAAACTAAGTTCTTGAGAGGGAAAATGATGAGCTTAGGGTTTGCACTAGGTCGACTTCACACAGAGCCAACAAGCGTATTAAGATATCAGGAAATGTAGTTGTTAAAAAGTCCACGAATTTCAATACTATTATAAACTCATATTTGTCTAATGCTTCTCTTTTGAATTTCTAAATTGGTAAATAGTTCCCTTGTATTTCATGATTTGATTCTGTTTGGATAATAAGTAAATTCGTTCTGATTTTGTTTTTATTTTAGACCAGCTACAGAATCTAAGATTTTGTAGCATGTCTTTTGAATTATTTATTTTGATTATTGTCTAATTTAGATTTTGTTTTCCTTGTCTCAAGTGAACAACAGATCGATGTGCTACGATTAGTGGAATGAGTCATGGGTTGATCATTTAGTGGGCTAGTAATTTTCATTTTTGGAAAAATTGTTTAATAATGTAATTGTTTTGTATTGAAAGACTTCAACAAAATTATCTTTTGTTTTTTTATTTTAGTAAAATCTTATTTTAAAAAAGACCTGTCTCTATCTTCCATGATATGAGGAACATATTAGTAACTTGTTTAAATAGCACTTCTTTCCCTGTGATAGGGGAAATTCATCCTGGACCATATGATGGACTTATTTTTTTGAAACTATATGGGAAAAACATTTACTCTTTGGCTTCCGTTCTGTGTAGACTGTGCAATGTTTTCATTATTTTCTCATGTGACTTCTTGATGTGAAATTTTATTTGTATTGAACTAGCTTTAGTCTGTTATGAATATAATATTTTATGTCATTTTTTTCTTTATGTGATTCATTATATTTTGGTGTTGTTGATATCTGTGATTGTTCACCTATCCAAGCATTTTGAGTTTACATCTAATGTTAGGTAGTTGGTAATACCATTTATTGAAAATTGGAATTTCTTTCATTTTCAATTATTGGACATTCTAAAGTCACATGATATAAAATCATTTGTCTTTCTGTCATCTCAGACTTGTTCCATAATACAAAAGACTTCTTTGAGTTTTTTCAAGAACTATTATGCTTGTTGTTGTCATAGGTTTACACTTGACATAGGTTAAAAGGTGCTTATACAAATACAACGAGATGAATCTAGTTTAGTACTGCTAATCAACAAGAGGTTAGTTAGTTTATTATTTATTTAATTTGCTGATTTGTGAAGGAATAGTTATTGCATCATTTGAATGTTAAATGCTTTGTCTATTTTCGTTATATCATTTACAATCTTATTCATCCATTGTTTATTAGTTTGGTATTTAGAGTACTAGAATAATTTTGTTTATTTTTAATCTTGTTTGTATCCATTATTTTAAAAAAAATATTTTCACAAGGCTTTGCTTAAACCTTGTAAATTGTATATATCTATTGAACATAAACACTGTTAGTTAAGAATTTGTAATTAAAGTGTCGATTGTTAGAGTTGTATATTTAGTTAGTTCACATCTTTTAGTTATTCTAGAATCTGGGTTGGCTAACAGAGCCATAATACCCATCAAGGTAGATCATACCAAACAACTTGGGTTAAAAAGACAACCCCGGTGATCTAGAACTTCCCTTCTCATTGCGGGTGTGTCATATATGCCCGTCAACACCTAGCTACAATTCACACTCCGATCATATTCTTTATTTATGTCACATCCTCATGGATTTGATCCAATAGATCTCTTTACATGCACGGTTGTATGTAATCTTAATAGAACATACAGGTTTGGGCAAAGTTTTACAGACTCTCTAGGTGCATCTTTGAATGAAGGTTCATGTGTTTATATCTCTTAATGCGTGGTTGTTTTATTCCATGTGTGTGTGTGTGTGTGTGTGTGTGTGTGGTTGGTTTTTCCTATGAATGATTTATTTCAACTTATATGTATTTCTTTGTGTGTGAATTATTCTAATCATGTGGATGTTCCATTCCATTATTTGTTTTTACTTACATTGTTATAAGTAATACAATGCACATGTGTTTAATTTCTTTAAGTGTGCATAGTGGTAAGTGTGGTAAATTTCATTTATTATATTGATATTTTATTTATTCATTTGTTATATTTTGTTCATATATAGTTTAATTAGTTTTATTTAGTTAGTTAGTTTATAGTTTTGTTATTTTTTTTTATGGTTATTAATTATTAAATGTTAATTTTTTGTTATTTGTATGAATTGTTAAGAGATGTATGTTATCTTGTTTATTATTATGTATATATTATGATATGTGTGGAATTAAGAACAAGTGTGTGTGATTATGGTCAGAGGACAAAGTTTAAAATAAATTTCATTTACATCTTCTCTTCATCTTTCTCTAGCTTTATATTTTTCCTTAATTCAGTTTCATCGCTTTCCCCTCTTGCTTTCTTGGGTGTATCTTTTCGAGGACATTTTATTTGCATAGTTTGAATTTAGGTTCATATTTATTTATTTTTCCTTTCATCTAGTTTGTTTTAATTTGGTTTTTTCCTGTGCTTGGTTTCATTTATTGTACTTTGGCTTCCTGCACTTTAATTTCCCATAGCTTCAATCACCAAAGGAAGATTAAAGGACTAACTCATGATACATGGCTTTCTCATAATGGGTTTCAACCTAAGGTGTTAGTTTATTTCATGTCAATTGAATTCATTTCCCAACCACTTGTCTCGTTTATTGCATTGAAATGTGTTTTTTGGCTTTAAATTACGCTAGACTAGCTCCAATCCTGCACATACTATTCCTGCACCTTGAAGCTTACGAACCTCGGTTGATCATTTAATGTTGGAATTAATAGTGCATATATTTTACCCAACAACATTACACCTATGGATTCCTCTATGAAATCAGAGAACAATCTAGAAAGGGTGTCAAACTTCAGAGCATGGAAAACCAGGATTGACCTTATCATTGCCAAAAACAAAGCTATGGATATGATTAAAGGAAAGATCAAAGAACTGAAATATGATGCAGGAAAAGAAAATTTTAAGGACAATTATATCACTTCCATGAGTCTCATTGTGGACTCTATCATAGATCACTTGATTCCATATATATCCAATCTTTATACATCACATAAAATGTATGATGACCTAACCAATCTATTTACAGTCAAGAATGTTGGTCAAGTAACGAGATTGAAGAATGATCTTCATGATACCAAAATGACGAAGGATGATACCATATCTTCATATTTTGTGAAGATCTCCCAACTAAGAGATCAAATCCAAGTTATCAATGAAGTTGTTCTAGATAAATATATCATTCTTGTCGCACTCAATGGTCTACTTAGACCATGGGATGCATTTGATTCAAGTATGAACACAAGAAAGGAATTTCCTAACTTTGAAGAGATATGGACTTGTTGTGCTCAAGAATAATCAAGGATCACATCAAAGGAAATAATTCAGAAAGGAGAATATGCTCAAGCTTATGCAACAAGATTCAAGAAGAATGGAGGCAAGAAGAATTTGGTTTTTAGAACAAGAAATCGGGAAAGGGACCTAATCATCAAGGGAAAAGAGACATGTCAAAATTACAATGTTTTGGTTGCCATACATTTGGTAAATATAAACGTTATTTTCCTAAACTAGAAAAGAAGAGGAAAGGAAAGTATCATGCTTCCACAACTGATGTAAATGATGAAGAACCTTCAAAGAAAATCAAGAAAGATGACACAAATTTCTTTTATTTCACCACACTAACATGATATACTAATGATGATGATATGTGGATAATAGATAGTGGCTCTTCTAGACACGTCACACACAACAAGTGACCATGTCAATTTCACCAGTGTAAGGGAGAAAGCAACATCTCTGAAAGTGGAAATTGGAGACAACAACTCGTATGTAGTCAAAGGAATTGGAAAAGAGTCTATTGAATTGGAATTAGGTAACAATATCCATCTTAGTAATGTTCTATATGCACCTAGTTTGAAAAAACAATTGGTCTCCATTTCTTTTCTAGAGGATAAAGGAGATATAATAGCATTTTTTGATGGGAAAGTACTTGTATGGCCCAAGGGATCTAGTATAAATAATGCTAGAGTCATTGGAATTCGTAATGGGATACTATATAGAATCCTAGGTCAAAAGTCTCAAGAACTTGTTCATGATGAAGTCAATCCTAGTGAATTATGGCATAGAAGGTATGCTCACCTTCATTATCAAGCATTTCCATCTCTAAATCAAATGGTGGTAGGTGTACCAGAATTGAAATCAGTTCATGAAGGTGTCTAGAGAGGTTGTGCACTTGGGAAAAATGTTAAGAAACCATCCCCAAGTTGTGATAATATATCTAAAGAGATATTGAACTTAATACATTCATATGTATGTGGTCCTATGCTAGTGAAGTCTCTAGGAGGATCTCTTTACTATGTAACATTTATTGATGAATTCTCATGAAAGAATTGGATGTACCTATTGAAGAGGAAAGATGAAGTATTTGACAAGTTTAAAGAATTCAAGGTTGAAGTGAAAAACTTGAGAGGTAAGAAGATCAAGACTCTAAGGTGTAATGTACCTCAAATTCACCATAATTTTTTTTTTTCTATGACATAATTCAATTTCATTTAAGCTTAGAATTTAAGAGAAGGTAAGATTCATTTATGTCCATAATTTCATTATTACACTAGTCTAGTTTACTTTGAACAAAAACGCTTATGTGGGTAAATTATTTCCATAATTCTATCACTTCCCTTGACTCTCAGACTACTCCAACATACTTATATGTATATCGGCAACGTCTAAACTCAGGTCGAAGGAACCTTTGATGTTCAGAGAGATAAAGATCAGAAGGGATAGCACCTTTGAAGTATTCAAAGGGAGGTAGAGATCGAAATCGTCTCGCAAAGGTCAAGTTCAGGTGGAAGAACTCCAAGTCATTTGGCCAGAGATCCTTGAGCAGAGTGAACAAATGGTGAAAATTCTTCATGGGGAAGTGTCGAAATCCCGCGAACCGTTAGATCTTGTAGATCTGTGGGGAGGTTAATACTGATCGTCTTTTAGAGTTCAGAAGCTCAGGAGGAGTAGCGACCGTTAGATGAGAAGCAACAGGAGTCATTGATCTCGTGCTTTGAATTTTTCTATTTTGGAGGCTAAAGGAAGAGCCAAAACCCGTTAAGACCTTTTCGGCATTTTGGGACCTAGGAGTTCGAAGGACCCAGAAACGTTGTCACCAGAGTCAAAAATTTTGAATCATGAAACCCCAAAACCCCAAAGTGTTGGGCCTTTAGTCTCTTTGCATTTCACGATTCGACATTTATTGTTTCAAATTGTTGGGGCATAAGAGGTTCGCAAACCCTGAAATCCCGAACCCCGAAATCCTGAAATCCTAAAATGTTGGGCCTTCAGTCTCTTCACATTTTTCGATTCAACAAACAGCGTGGTCTTTTTTTTTTTTGCGTGTTCGGCATTTGTAGTCACTGAAACCCGATTGACCTCGACTTTTCATACCAATTTGTTCTCTAAGGTTTAAACCATTAAACAAAAGTCTAAGTTATTTTATCGGTACAGGTCCTGATTAAACGTCTCCGAACCCTCATGCTTACGAAGCATTACACTTTTGTAATACCTTATAATAGGGCAACGAACATCTAAAATTTTATTGAATATCAAGACAACAGGTCTCTGTGTGGGTTTTTCTATTTCATTTACTAAATTTTTGTTTTTGTACTCTCTTGTTTGAAAATACCTTTATACGGGTTAAGTTAATGAACTGTAAGGGAAACTGGTCTAATAGTCGGTCTTCCTACCTCAACTCCAGATCTGTCTCTACAGAGTCTATTTAATGAAAAAAGAAAATGTAGCATAGTTTACAAAACTCAGAATGTTGCTCCCAACATTATTCATACAGTTAGATTAATGAAATTACAGCATAACCTCCACTCCCAATATGCCAATCTCAGCATTGATTTCACTCAGAAAAAAATTAAAAAAAGAAAATAGTAGTGAATCTAATTTAGAGGAGATTTCTTCCAAAATTTTACCATGCATAAATCCTTTCAACTATCATAACAAATAAAAGGCCAATTCTATCGTTCATTCAGAAAGGGGTCACTCGAGATTAGATTTACCCTATGTTCTATGTCAGTCTTTAGGCTTCATGAACTCGAACTAATTTTTTCTACGCATTATTAGCTATCATAATTAGTAGATGCATTACATCCATGATTGAATCATTCACCAGAGAATGGAAATTATTTTAGTTCAGATTTAATAAATACATGACATCAGATATCAAATCATTCGAACAGAAAATAGAAATTATTTCAGTTCTGATTTAACAAATACATTGCATCAAATATAAAATCATTCAGACAGAAAAGGAGTAGAGAAACATATCTGACCTAGCTTACGGGAAAACAAAGGGAACAATCACGTTCCTCCCAAACATAGAACAGGGCAGTCAAAACACTTGCCTGATTCACCCCCTAGCCTGACCATGAATCCATGAGAGCGAACTTGGAAAATCCTCCTCAGCAATGTCTTTCAATTCCAGTAGTTATCCTCTTGCCTCACACTTACTCAACAGTGCTCATAACAGCAAGGACAACCTATTTCAACAATATCATCTTACCTCACACTCAAAATCGCAGTGTTCATAACAACAAGAGAACTCAAAATCTTTTTTCCCTAGCATACTTGGCAGCGTCCTGCCTCCTCGCATATGTTATTTATCAATTTTGCCCAGGTCTTTTTCCCTCCCTTGGGGGATTTTTGTAGCTTTCTAAATACTTGATTTTTAGGGGATGCCAATGGCCAAATCTCTGATTTTCCACTTGTAATAATCATCCCAGAGGTAGTTCCAACATGTTCCCCACTCATGAAGTCATGGTCAACTGATTTTAACATGGTTGTTCCATTTGTCCTCCTGCAATTAATAAAAATATTTTGTTTTTATACAAGTGTCATAGTCAAATAGTTAGTTGAGTCCAATCAGAACTCTGCCCAATAGTCATAATAATTAATTACAAATATCAAATTTGAAATTCAGAATTGCCATAAATGGCAAAAATTTTCCAAATTCAAATTTACTAAAAATGGAAATAAATTTCCAGCAAATTTAAATTTTAAAAATATTTTATTTTTGGGGATATTACATCCTTTCCCCCTTCAGTAAAACATTGTCCTTAGTGTTCTTTCCTTTCCTAGAATAAGATTGGATTAGATTTCCACAAATCTCCCTCCAACTCCCAAGTGGCCTCCTCAGGACTAAAGTTCTTCCATTGCACCTTTACCTGAGCGACAACTCTATTCCGAAGTGCTATTTCTCTCTAGTCCAGAATGTGCAAGGGTTCTGCCTGTACCAAGTTCCAATCAATCCTATGAGTAGGGTCATGAATATACTTTTTCAACAAAAAAACATGAAATACATTATGAATTCTTAGATTAGCTGGAAGTGCAAGTTGATATGCTATGAGTCCAATTCAAGCTAGTATCTCGAAGGGCCCACAAAACCTGGATGCCAACTTGGCATAGTTCCCTAACTTCAATGATATTTTTTGGGCTTTGACCTTCAAACAAACATGGTCTCCTACTTGAAATTCCAAGTGTATTCTTTTCTGATCTACATAGCTCTTTTGTCTGTCATGTGCTTCTTTCAAGTTCTGTTGTAGCTTCCTTACCTTGTTCTCCATTTCTTGGAGCATCTCTGGTCCAACCATGATTTTGGTAGCCGGGTTATCCCAGCTAATTAGAGTTGTACACTTTCTTCCATATAGTATTTCGAAAGGGCTCAACTTAACCGAAGTTTGGTACCCATTGTTATATGCAAATTCTACCAGGTGTAGGTAGTCTTCCCACTTGTTCGATTTTGTTCTTACATACATGCGAAGCGTATCCCCTATGATTTGGTTTGTCCTTTTGGTCTATCCATCCATTTGGGGATGATAAATCGTACTGAAATTCAAATTAGTATTTAGCCCTACAAACAATTCCTTCCAAAAAGTGGATGTAAATTTTACGTCTCTATCTGAAATCACCATTTTAGGAATACCATGCAGTCTAAAAATTTCTTTCATGAATATTTCAGCAATGTTTATAGCTTTAAAAGTAGACTTTACAAGAATAAAGTGTGCAAACTTACTGACTTTATCGATTACAACCATGATAGAATCATTATGTTTCTGATTTTTAGGCAAACCTATTATAAAGTCCAGTGATATGGTCTCCCATTTCCATTCTGGTACTGGTAATGGCTGTAATAGGCCGGCTGGATGCTGGTGTTCGACCTTAACCTGCTGACAATACTGGCACCTAGCCAAGTATTATGTTATTTATCCTTTCATATTAGGCCAGTAAAACAATTTTCTAAGTGTTGTTATCGTTTTTTGGAAACCTAGATGACCAGACACGGTTTCTTATGCACTTCGTCAAAAAATTTTAATTTTAACTCTGTTGAATCTGGTATGTAAAGTATGTTTTTAAATCGTAATAGTCCCTTCTTGTCGATACTTAGATTTGGTTTATCTTAGTCTGCAGTACCTTTTTGTAATTCTTCCATCATCTTAGTGTAATTTCCGTCGCTAATACTGGTCGTCCTTATCTTTTGTGCCAGGTCACTTTCTGCCCTGCTGATATTTATCTCAAATAACCCATGGACTCTTCTACTTAATGCTATGCTACTTTATTTTCCTTACCCTTGATATGTCTAACCTCGAAGTCAAACTCGCTCAAGAAGGCTAACCATCTGGCTTGTCGTGCATTAAGTTCTGGCTGGATAAACAGATATTTCACCCCGCTATTATCCGTTAATAGTAGGAATTTTCTGCCCATTATATAGTGTCGCCACATTTTTAAGTGATGTATTACTGCTGCTAATTCTAAGTCATGAGTGACATAATGTCTCTCGTGTTTTTTAATTTTCGGGACTTGTAACAAATCATGTGTCCTTCCTGAGTTAGAACACCACCTAGTCCCTCTCTACTTGCATCAATACATACTATGAAGTCTTTATATGGGTCTGCTACCTTCAAAATGGGTGTTGATGTCAATAATTCTTTCATCTTGTTAAAATTGTCTTGACTTTTTTGTGACCAGTTAAACTTGGTCCCTTTCTTTTGTAATGATGTGATAGGGTAGGCTATCTTGGAAAACCCTTCTATAAATCTACGATAATATCTAGTGATTCCTATGAATGACCAGATATCTACCACATCCTTAGGTACTGGCCATTCCATAATGGCTTTTATCTTTTCCAGGTCTACGACAATACCTTTCGAGGAAATGACATGTCCTAAATATTGTATCTCTTTTTGGTAAAAACCACATTTGTCGAATTTTGCGTATAGTTTGTGTTTCCTCAATGTTTGCAAAACTATTCTTAAGTGTTCATCATGTTCCTCCTCCTTTTTAGAATAGCCAAAATATTGTCGATAAATACTACTACAAACTTGTCTAAGTACTGACTAAAAATGTTGTTTATCAAGCACATAAATGTGGTTTGTGCATTAGTGAGTCCGAAAGGTATGACTACAAACTCGTAGTGTCTTTATATTGTTCAAAATGTCATTTTGTTTATGTCCTAGTGCTTTATCCTAACTTGATGATAACCAGATCGTAAGTCCAATTTTGAAAAGATCTTGGCTCCACCAACTTGATCGAACATATCATTTATCCTTGGTAAAGGGTATTTGTTCTTAATAGTCATTTTTTTCATTTGTCTATAATCAATACATAGTCTTAGATTACCATCTTTATTTTTCACAAAGAGGATTGGTGCTCCCCATGGTGAGACACTCGGTCTAATATACTCTTTGTCGAACAATTCCTGTAATTGTATTTTTAATCCTGTCAGTTCTGGTAGACTCATTCAGTAGGGTTCTTTTGAGACAGGAGCTGAGTCGGGTAGTAAGTCTATGGAGAAATATATTTCCCTTCTAGGAGGTAATTCTGGTATCTCATCCACAAACATGTCTCTGAATTCACGTAGGACAACAAAGTCTTCTAACTTGGGATTATCTTCTTTTTCTAATAGATTTGTCACTTGGATGGCGTAAACTTGACATCCCTTTCTAATACATTTCTTGAGTTGCATCGCTGAAACTTGTCTAACTGATACAAGTTTTGGTATGCCTTGGGTTGTTCTAATAGTGCCAAAATTGTCTTTATAGCTAAGTATCTTTGTATAACATTCTAGTACTTCTTTGTGTTGTTCCAACCAATCCATCCTGATAATCATATTATAAGATCCGAGGATGTTTAGATTGATCCTTATCTTTTGACCATCTACGATGAACTCAAGATAAAAAATAAAGTCAAATACTTTTCTTTTAGTACCTATTGCTAGTTGTACAAGCCATGATTTTGCATGCTTCATTTTCTTAAGTTTATTCGACTCTAATACATCGAGAGTAATATAACTTAACGTAGCTCCAGGGTCAATTAAAATAGAGATTCGAGTGTCATAGATTTTACCTTCGATTTCTACCACCGAGGACTGGTGGTCATCTTGTTGACCACTATGGCTGCATTTATCCGATGCTGATTTCTGCCCATGTCTCCCAAAGTCGAGGCTTCCTGCAAATTGTGAACAACAGTTCTATTTGTTGCAATTAAACATGGATAGTTCCTCCTTAGATGAGGCTCTTCACACTCCCAAAACTTCCATGGCTCACGGGAGTTGTCCCAAAACTTCTTCATTCCCAGGTTTACTGGTTTACTGTTACGTTGCGTATTCGGATGATTGGAGTGAAAATCCTTCCTTGGGAAACTTTTTGTTGCATCCTGATAAGGAGCTGGCTGGTATCCCTTCTTTCGCTGGTTCATTTGATCTTGCTTCTTATCCTTCCAGGTCTTGGGAAACTCTTCCCATTGTTTATACTGCTCATAACACATTCATGCTTTCCTGAATACCTCACTCAAGGATTTGGGGCTGTCAAACTCAATTTTATCCCTGTAGGCCTGTGGTAAACAACTTAAGAATCATTGGATTTTTACCTTATCCTCCTGGATGTACGGTATGAACCTTAGTAGTTTCAGAAATTTATTTATAAGGTCCTCCATCGTCATCTGTCTAAGTCATAACTTGTAAAATTCTTTCGTCTTCCTTTCATAATAGCTTTCAGAAAGGTATTGTTTCTTGAAATACTTCTTGAAGTCGGACCATTCCAACTGTTTCTCCTTTAGGCCCTTGGCCAATTTCAGGTCCTGCCACCAAATGCTGGCCTTCCCCTTCAAATTGTAGATGGCCATTCTGACCTTCATGTTGCTGGAATAGTTGTAGATCTGGAAGTATTGTTTTATGTCTAGCAACCATGCCTCAGCTTCTTCTCCTGTCTTGGATTCGCCATCAAAGGTAGCTAGTTTAATCTTTTTAAATTCTCCTTCAAGGTGGTCTGTTTGTTTACTTTTTCTGTCTGGTATAGTTTTGTCTTTGGCTGAAGGTGTCCCTTCAGACGAACTGTCTTTTTTTTTTGTTTCCGCACCAGAATTCTTGGAGGCCCTTTTGCTAACCTCCTCATCATGGTTATCATCTTTTGGGATTTTCTTGGTTACTATACTACACAGCAGGACTTCATTTATCTCTTGTTGTTCCTATTGTGCTTTCTTCAATTTTTCATTGTCAGCCTTGAAAACTTGCAGTTCAACAATAAGATTCCTCATTGCTTCCAACACCTCCATGGGTGATCTTCCATCATTGTTCTATCTTGGATCTCCAAGAGGTCCTTGCTACGGATTCCATTCCATCCTAATTTCTGCACCTTCTTGGGCTTCCATAATAAACAAAAAACAGAAAGGCTTTCTATTTGTAACCACAAGATTTATTACTTTTTTCATAAATCGGAATATATACTAAGCAATTAATGTGGCCCTGTTCAAGCCCAGTGCTATAAATTTCACTTTGATACCATATATAATGTACCTCAAATTCACCATAAAAAAAAAAAATCTATGACATAATTCAATTTTGTTTAAGCTTAGAATTTAAGAGAAGGTAAGATTCATTTCTGTCCATAATGTCACTATTACACTAGTCTAGTTTACTTTGAACAGAAAAGCTTATGTGGGTAAATTCTTTCCATAATTATCTCACTTCCCTTGACTCTCAGACTACTCCAACATACTTATATGTATATCGACAATGTCTAAACTCAGGTCAAAGGAACCTTTGATGTTTAGAGAGATAAATATCAGAAGGGATAGCACCTTTGAAGTATTCAAAGGGAGGTAGAGATCGAAATCGTCTCGTAGAGGTCAAGTTCAGGTGGAAGAATGCCAAGTCATTTGGCCAGAGATCCTTGAGCAGAGTGAATGAACGATGAAAATTCTTTGTGGGGAAGTGTTGAAATCTCGCAGACCGTTGGATCTTGTAGATCTGTGGGGAGGTTAAGACTAATCATATTTTAGCGTTCAGAAGCTCAGGAGGAGTAGCGACCATTGGATGAAAAGCAACAAGAGCCGTTGATCTCACGCTTTAAATTTCTCTATTTCGGAGGCTAAAGGAAGAGACAAAACTGATTAAACCCTTTTCGGCATTTCAGGACCCGGGAGTTCGAAGGACTCAGAAACGTTGCCACTAGAGTCACGAAAGCCCAAAATCCCAAACCTTGAAACCCTAAAGTGTTGGGCCTTCAGTCTCTTCGCATTTCATGATTCGACATTTCTTGTTTCAAATTGTTGGGGCATAAGAGGTTCGTAAACCCCAAAATCCCGAACCCCAGAATTACTTGGATTAATAGAAGTAATTGAATTGTAGTTGTAAACAATTATGAGAGCACTTTGTGATTTTGTTTTGAATCATTTCCATGAATATATATATATATATAGATATATATATAGATATAGATATATTGTAGATGAGATATTGACAATTTGTTTGGCCGAGGAATGTTGAAATTGTAGGAGGAGAGGTTCTTGGATATGGTTGTTTTGTAAGCCCATAAAGAGGACCAATGCCTATTGCTGCAAGAGCCAAATTGTTATGATCAAAATCTCATGTCTAGAAGTTTTATTTTTCCTATATAAAACAACTTTGGGAATTATGATTTGATAATTACTAACAAATTGTTTTGGCTGAATGTAAATTGAAGAAATTGCAGGTAGAATGGTCTTGGATATGGAAGGGATGTAAGCCCATAAGGAATACTTATATCTACAGCTCGAGAGCCAGCCATTATGAGAAGAAATAGCATGATTGGAAAATTTTGTTTTCCTGTATAAAACAGATTTGACATTATGATTGGAAATGGTTATAATGATATCTCATGATGAATGTATGTGTATAATACAGATGATATATTGGATATGGAAGATGGAAGGCATGGAAAAGGCTATTGTTGGGACATGAGGACCCTTTGGTAAGCCATGATTGCCCTAGAATATGTTTTTTTGTGGTAACACACGCCAAAGAGTTGCCTTGGTTGTAAGACTCAATAAAGTCTCTAGAAATATTCTTGTGCAAGAAAGCCGTGGTCAGAAAAGATGGATTTCCCGGGGAACTGTATAGCAAGGTAGGGGATAACTAAGCCTGGGCCTGGAAGGTGAGTGACCACAAGGAAGAGGAGAATTTGATAGCTCTTGATTAGGGTCATGCACATAATGGGTATGTCAAAGGAAAATAATGAACCAAGTTAACGAGACAACCATATGGATGTAGATCCTTGAACCACAAAGATAAGTATTGTACTGGATTATGAAAATTTACTCTTAGATTATGAGAAAAAATGAAAAATTTATGCACAAATTGTGAATTGATATGCTTGCTGACTTGAAATGTTGTAGGAAAACGATGAATGATGAAGATCTAGAAAAGTACCAGACTATGAGAGAGAATAAGGTGATGCCAAAGCAACTGAATGACAAGGGAATAGAATGAAGAAAGTCCAATGGAATTGTTGCAGCTAGAGTTTTGGAAGCCACAAATCTGAAACTTTATGGTCGAGTGCACTAAAACCCTGGAGAGAAATGGAACAGCCTGAGAGACTGCATGGCAGAGAAAGGGGTTCATTTCTTTGGGTTGTGTGGGGTTGAGAGGGAAGGAGAGCTTGTTGGTTGGAATTGCTACCATAAATATAAATTTTGAAGATCGTTATACATGTTTTGGGTCGGAATGCCTATGTATACATGTTTAAATTTAGGCCAGAGTGCCTATGTATATAAGATTGGGTTAGATTGCCTGTGTGGATTAAGGTCAGAGGGCCTAGATTTGTAATGTTAATAACATTATAATGGTGTTGTGCACTGAGGACAGTGCCAAAATAAGGGGAGGGGGATGTAGCATCCTAGTTCTAACCCTTATGAACTATAATATATTATGTAAATATGACTTAGGCTTGTGAGCCGGTAAAGTTGAAAAGGGGGCTAAAGTGCCTAGGAAATGTAATACTTCATATACATTAATAAAATACACCACTCACTGCAAGACTGACAAGGAAAAAAGAGATAAGGGGATATGATTCCACTAGAGAGGGGGATTGAGGGGATAATTATTTTTATTATTATTTATTTACCCATAGTAGATTTTTATGGAGAAAAGGGGTTACATGAGCTTCTTGGGAGGGAGGCCATGTGGCTCTTGTCTTCATGTGATATAAACATCCCTTGGTGGTTGTTTCATGTCTTGTTCTCCTTCTTCTTCTTCCTCTTCTTTGTCTTCTTCCCCTGGTTCATTTTGTTCTCTTCTTATTCTTCCTCTTCACTCACTACTGCTAGTTTGTGTGCTCTTGCGATGAGCATGGAAACAAATGGCAGGAAGAGGAGAGTCATTGTTGAATGGATGTAATGATTTATTGATCATTCTAGGAGGGAATGGATGCCTGTGTGTGTGATAATGATGGAATTTCGGATAGAAATATCCATAGCTACAAGTCCTGAGAGTCCCAACAAGGAGATTCTTAACCAGAAGCACTGGAGCCTTGGAAGGATATGGAAAACCTAAGGGACTGCATGGCAGAGAAATGGGTCCATTATCTTGGGTTTGTGTAGGCTGGGTAGAAGAGAGTTGGTGTACTTGGATTGTTGTGAGTGTTGAAAGGCCTTTGATAGCTTGAGTGTTGAGAGGTCTGTTAGTTATGAGACTGATGACAGTTCAGATGGAACTGTCCACTGCTGAGAATCCTTGGAGTTTACAGTAGGGATATTTCCTGACTAGTAGAACTGGAGTCTTGGATAGAAATGGAACAACCTGAGGGACTGTATGGCAGAGAAAGGTGTTCATTTCTTGGGGTTGTGCAAGTTGAGGGGGAAAGAGAGTTGGAAATTAGGATTTGTTGTGAGGTTGGGAAACCTAAGAGCTACTTAGCCAACTGTTGTGTCTTTATACTTAGCCTAGGACCTATCCTTGTGCATTCATAGCCCTGGATCGAGGGTGACCTGTTGTTGAGAGTAAATGAACAAAAATGTATATGGTTGGGAGGAACATCCTTGGTTTTCAACCAATTGGTGAAATTTTACTTGCAAAGAGAAGTGCTCTATGTAATTTTTGTATAATGTTATTTCATTGTCCTTTTAATTATCTCTGAGATATGTACTTTTAATGTGTTTGTTTGCTGATTATTTTTTGTGCATGGAACGTTGTTTATCTCTTTTATGATGTGGCCTAGATATTGTCTTATGCATGTGGTGTGCATGCTTCTAACATTGTCAATAAGTCCTTTGTTTTCTAGATAAGATCATAGAACTGAGTCTTGTCACTACAACGTGCCCGACCTATTGGTGGTTAGGTGTGTTGTAGCCTATTTTAGTGGCATTTCCCAGTCTGTGGGTGGCTGGGTATGTTAGAGGAATAAGCCCTTAAGATTCAGTTGACTAAAAAGGAAGAATTATGTCATATATTAAAGTTAGAAATAGTTAATCTCAAATAGATGAATGAAAAGAAAAATAAGATTCTCAATTTCTAGAATAGCTCAGTGTTGGTGCGTAAATATGTTTACTGTATATCTCACACTCATTTAAATGTCAATTCGAGATTCGTAATTGAAAGAGTCGTTACACCATATGTGTCGAGAACAAGTAACCTATCTAAGTCTATTGCATATAGGAAATAATTAATAACATAAAAATTCCATTTCTAAGATCTTTAAATACTTCAAAGTATCCTCTGAACCTAAAAGAGAAAACTGATAATGAAACTTAGACGAACAATCAATCAAAGAGATGTTGTACCAGAGAAACAAGTATGTTCATTTTAGGAACTTGTATTGAAAAGATGAACTTTAAGAAGCTTGTCTCCTGTAGCAATTAAAACAATCAACTCCAACCATTCTTGAAACAAAAACCAACTTTAGCTTCATGTAATTCAATCAAATCAGCACAAGGGGAATTCAGTATTACTGAAAGAATTTATTATAGCACATGAAGATGAAAGATAAAGTCTCCTGGTCCCTTGCGATACTACAATCATAAACTTAAAATATCAGTCCCACACTTCAAATTATGAGAAAGCTACCTTCAACATTGGATAATAAAATGTATATTCGATCTAACACTTTCTTATACACACCAATCCAAAATGATTAACTCAATGCTCAATCCTGGGAATGAAATAAAGACTAATCATACACACACATTGTTGTAAACTATCGACGCAAACACACATAACGTATAAAATGAGGTTTACGTTAGTTGGGGCAGTGGGCCCTTTCCGAACCAACAAGGAACCTCTTAAGGAGTTAACAGACTAAAACTTTCACTCACATCCAAGAATTGACATGAAAGATCTTTTGTATTAATTCAGTTGATAAATTGAATCAACAGTCTTTTACTTCATACATGATGATCACAAGTACTTTCTAATTCTTATCATATATTTATTACATTCCTCTCTACACAACATTCCTTATATAAGGTAAGTCGATATTACCAATATCTATGGATAAACATTAAACAATTCGAGAAATTCCAGAATTAAGATTTACATCAAATTTTTAGGAGTCGACTCCATCCTCATGACTCGAAGTGCATGAGCGATGGAGTCTCTTACAACTAGAGAATTGACTCGGATGCTTCTATCCAACTGTCTTCGCAAAATATTCACCATTATTCAGGTCCAACTGGTGCATTATGGAAACAGGGGTTTTGGTACTGGATTGCACACAGTCATGAGTCTAGTATCGGAATAGAACATAGCAAGGAGTATCGAAATATCACACGTCTTGGTATCAGAATGGAGTTGGTACTAGATCAAAACTATCTTGGGTACCGGAATGGATTTGGTACCGGATTACATGGTGTCTGGTAGTGCTGGATAGACTACGCATAAATCAAATTATTAGAACTATAAAAAAATAAAACACTTTCAATCGAATTAATTTAAGAATGTTAAACAAACATGCTTTAAATCACCAATTACCTCTTGTAGACATGACATAGCTATTAGGCATGTGTTTTGGGAGGGAATAGTCCAGTATAGGTTTATAACAGAGGAAAAAAGGCTTAGATAGAGGGTAAGATAGGGTATTATCTTATTTCAAAATGGAGACTCAATAATTCCCCCATGGTGAAGATGTTGCATGTCCTCATGCAACGTTATCAAAAACTGATACCAAAAAACTTTATGCACAATTGGACCTTCTTCTGTTATTCCTCAGATTGAAAAATGTTAACACCAAAAGCTTCACTCTTCAATTTCTTCTTGATCACCCTAGTGTAATGGACCAATCGCAAGACTTTGTTAAGTTTGGTAGAGACCTCTGCATGCTGCTCCTTCAATTCTACATTCTCTGCGTTGATATGCCTATCCAATATTTTGTATTCTTCAATTTCTTGTTTCAATCTTTCAATTTCTATTAATAATGTTTGTTCATTCAGGGACTAGTCTGGACTTGGTGTGAGTACTTCCTTGGCCACCATCTCTCCATCCTCTTTTTCTTTCCTCAAACTCCTTAGAGCCTTTATTATCATCTTTTGCCTGCTCAATGATTTGCCTAGACTCGGTGTGAATGCTTCCTAAGTTACCACCTCTCGAGCTTCCTCTCCCTTCCTCAAATCCATCAAAGTCTCTATTACCAATCCTTCTGTCTCACTTATTGTTACCAGTCCTTTTGTTTCGCTTGTGGTAGCTCCCTAGCCACTCTCTTTGTCTAGAGAACTTGGAATATCCATAGGTTCTCTTTGAGGAGAAGATATGTTTGGAATTGTCTCCTATTTAGCCATACTTCTGGTGGTCCTGTGTATGGGTGGTGAGGCTTTCTTAGACTTGCTGACAGGGGTAGGAGTTTCTTCAAATAGTTTCCTTTTCTTAGATTTACTGATAGGGGTAGGCCTAGAAACTTGTACCTCCTGTGTTGACTGGACCTTTATCTTGCAGGCTTGAACTGTAAATTATGGGGTTTTCTTTTGCTGGAAAACCCGTATTCCTAACCTAGAATATTGAGGCATGGGATCTGGAACTTGTGCCTCCTTTCCTTCGAGTTTCTTTCTATTTTTACTTGTCACCTTAGCAGTCTCCTTCAAGCCACCAACTAAGATTTGGGAAGGCCGAGTAACTTCAGAAATACTTTTGAATTCTTTAGGGGATTTTGGAGGGGGTTTTACAATTGGTTCTAGTAAAATCCCCTGTTGATATGTCTCCCCCTTCTTTTGTTTCTTATTCTATGACCATTGGTCTTTAGGGTGTAGGAATAAGCTAGATGCTTCAGCTGGTGCAGACTTTTTCTTGCCTTGTAACTGAAATTCAGGGTTCTTCTCTATTTGACTGGATGGTTCTGATGTCATTTCCATAATTGTTTTAGGAATGCTATCCAATTGACCACATGGTTCTGAGCCCTCTTTTCATCTTTTACCCCTTTGAACTGAAGTAAATCCTACTCTATGGAATTGAGTGGTTGTCTTCTTTCTTGATATAACAGGTTCCCCCACGACATACTTTTATGTCACGAATTTCTCAATGGGATGAGATGAGTTGGGCATAGCAGTGTCTTCTTTACCTCATGCTGCCATTTTTTTGTCATTATTTTCTTTTCTTCTTGAGCCTTCACTATGTGTCCCTGCCTCCTGTGTCTCGACCGACTTGGATTTCTCTTGAGCGAAGCTCTATTGGAACAACTGCTTCCAAATACCCCCTTTTTTTTAGAGCATGAACAACCAAAATTTTGATTAAACCATGATGATGAAGACTAGTCTCAGGTTTCTTAGAAGCTAACCTTACCCCTGTTTCCATTTTCTTTAAACTCATCCATAAAAAATGGGGAAAATTTATCTATGGTCCTCCCTCAAAATGTGACAAAAGATTTAAATGATAAATGAAGGTCACGACATACCTTCCCTCACAAGTGAGGAATTTCTACAGACTTATAAGCATTGTCCAATATTTTTCTTTGATATAGCTCCGAGGGACGCCCTTGGTCCAATCAGGGTCATGATGTTCTAGTTTGAGGAATTGTTGATAGATCTTTTTGTCCATGATCACTCTTTTGAAGTATCTTTCCCCAGCCATCGGGAGACCCGTGGCCTCTATAATTTTTAACTTCACATCCCCAAGCTGCACATTCTCTCCATCATATGTCTGTGCAAAGACGAGAGAAATTCCCTCATGATGGCCCTTAAATTTCTCCAAGAATGGCACCCACCCTGCCTGTTCATATTTTTTCTTACAAGCCTGATATTCTATTGTTTCTTTGAATATTCGAAATATTGGCTCATGCTTGTCGACCCCCATGCTATTTTAATAAATTCTCTTAGGTGGATAAGGCACAGAAAAAAGGTCTAGGGTTGAGTATCGGATGATAGAGTATTGGTTGGGAGAAACATACAAGGGATACGAAGGCATAGGGTGTTTGTAGATAGTGTGACAACAAGGGTAAATAATGCTCATCTAGATGGCGGAGCCATGCAGAGGAGCATTTATGAATGGAAGTGTAGATTACAATGGTCACGTCGATACTCATGATGATATGGTGAGGTAAGTCGGATCTACTAACGGTTTCCATATTCGTGGGAAGCTTGGTGGCATACGATATTCATGAAAGGAGGTGATGATTATGATCGGGACTCGTGTATATGAAATCGACTGAGATCATTACTTGATATGATGAGATTCATGGTTCACGTCGTCGCATATAGTATGGAAACTAATCATGGGGTTTATTTATCAAATAGACAAAGGGAGTTTGATCTAATAAAAGACATTGTGATTTTGCATTCTTGATGTTTCGTAGGACAATTCCTTCTCATGGAGGTGAGGTATAAGATTTATATAGAGATTCATGACAAAACAGGGGTACGTCATGATCCAAGAGTAATCAGATGTTCTAAACGCATATTTAGTCTAATTCCTTTAAATAATACGAAAAACAAAAGTGTCAAATATGTATGTCCTCGCACTAAAAATTTGAAAGCGACTTGGAAACATGATGAAAGTTACCCGTCATATTCTTACCAGTATCGGATCATCTAAGTACTAGATCACCTGTGTGTAGAATTTATAATTGATACGGGATCACTTGAGTGTCAGATCACCTGTGTGTAAGACTTGCAGTTGGTACAAGATCACCTGAGTGTCGGATCACCTATGTGTAAAATTTGCAGTTGGTACAGGATCACCTGAGTGCCAGATCACCTGTGTGTAAAATTTGCAGTTGGTCCAGGATCGCCTGAGTGTCGGATCACTTGTGTGTAAACTTTGTAATTGATACGGGATCACCTAAGTGTTGGATCGCCTGTGTGTAAGACTTGCAGTTGGTACAAGATCACCTGAGTGCCAGATCACCTATGTGTAAAATTTACAGTTGGTGCAAGATCACCTAATTACCTGAGTGCCAGATCACCTATGTGTAAAATTCGCAGTTGGTACAGGATCGCTTGAGTGTCGGATCACCTGTGTGTAAAATTTGCAGTTGGTATCGAAATAGTGCAGGGCCCCTTCTTTTATAATGGATAGGATCTGGTACCAGATAGGCACAATGAGATGATTTGGTGGCCCTTCATACATAGAGGTGATCATCGATGCGAGATAAGAACAAAAATGAACTTTCTTGAGCTTAAAAATGTTGACACTGATTCTGGTGATAGTGATTTATAGAAATAGTTGGTGTTCTATGGTCAAATCCATCTGAAAAACCATGCAGTTGCCAAAGTTTATAGAGGAATAATGCAGGAGAGATTTGTAACAAGAGGTTACTCTGTAATGACCAGTAACTGAGATGACAAAACTCCTTTTCTTCTGGAGCCAAGGTGACAACACTTTTGTTGGCATTTCCTCTTTTATTACAGCACAATAATAATCCCAACTACTACTTTTCTATGGATTTTTATTGAGCCTAGATTAGTTAATGCTTGCCGGTATTTTCAATTTTATAGAGTCTAAAAAACTTAAAGGAAACTCTCTATACTATCCCGTGGATTTTTGTCAAGTCCAGGCCAGTTCCTACTCGCTGGTGTTTTCAATTTTAAAGAGTTTGAAAAACTTAAAGGAAACTCTCTATACTGTCCCGTGGATTTTTGTCAAGCTCGGGCCAGTTCCTACTTGCCAGTGTTTTCAATTTTAAAGAGTCTGAAAAACTTAAAGAAGACTCTTTCTAGTAGCTATCCTCCTTATTTGTTTATCTACATGGGAACACCACCAATTTTTCTTTTGTATTTGTTAGTTAAAAATAAAGAAAAACTTCATCTCATGATACACCTATGTACATAAAATGAATTTATACAATTTGAACTTACTATGGTAGGTCAGCAGGAGGGAAAACCCTCTTGCTTACCAGTTGCATTTCGGCGGTTTGAAGAACATTTTTGACAAAATCCTCCTTTGACAAAGGCTTGTGATAAACCTTCAGTCAATGTCCATTTACAACAAGGAAGTTTTCTTTTCATCAATAATATTTATCCTTACTGCACCATTGTCATAGACTGTATCAACCTCATAGGGCCACATCCATCTGGTAGATAGTTTGCCTTTGAAATTTTTAAATCTGTTATCATATAGGAGGGCCCAATCACCTGGCCAGAAGGACTTCTGTTTAATGTAATTGTCGTGCCATTTGGTCCTTTGTTCTTGTATGAGGGTGGTTCTTTGTAGAGCATATTGTCTTATCTTATCAAGCTCCTTTAATTGTAATAGCCTCTATTTTTGAGCTTCATTCAGGTCCATTCCTAATTGCATGGCAGTTTTGAAGGTCTTTACCTGAAACTCTATGGGTAGTAGTACCTGCTTCCCATATACCAACTCATACGGTGTATGGCCTATTGTATTTCTCCATGCTGTCCTATAGGCCCACAAGGCCTCAAGAAACCAATCAGTCCAGTCTTTGTGATGCAATTGAACAGTCTTAGTGAGGATGGCCTCTATCACTTTGTTGGTCGATTCTACTTGGCCATTGGCTTGGGGGTGATAGGGTGAAGACTTTCTGTGTCTGATCTTGTATTGTTCGATAAGGGCCTTAACCAAATTTGAGGTGAATTGTGATCCTTGATCAGTGACTATGTCCCAAGGTACCCCGAAACAAGTGAAAATTTCCTCAAAGAGAAAATTTACAACAGATTGTTCATTGGCTAAATACAAGGCCTTGGCTTCTACCCATTTTGTTACATAGTTTGTGCAAACTAATATGTACTTTTTCTTCCCGGACATGGGATTGATAGGTCCTACAAAATTTAAGACCCATTTTTCAAAGGGTTCGATTACTACTTGGGCTTGGAGTGGAATTTCATCGACTGATGTAGGTCTTCCCATTCTTTGGCAATCATCATAGTTGGCCACGTATTTCTTTGCATATTTAAAAATGGTCGGACAATAATAGCCAGATTGTAGGATTTCGTAAGCTGTCCTTTTGTCAGCAAAGTAGCCTCCACATGGGTCGTCATGGTAGGCTCTAAAGATATCATGCATTTCATCTTCCTGGACACATATTCTGACTACCAAACCAGGTCCTGTTCAGTATATGGTATCTTCATGCCACATATAATTGGCACTTAGCTGAATGATTCTCTATTTTTCTTTGGATGTCATACCTTGAGGCAACTTGTCGGTTACCAAATAGTTGGCTACGTCTGCATACCAAGGGGTGAAAGTAGAAATGGAAAATAAATTCTCATCCGAAAAATCATCATCTACTAGAGTACTGTCACCTGTATGGATAAGCCTAGATAGAAAATCAGCCAAGTTATCTCTTCGAGGCCTATCTATGATAGTGATATTAAATTGTTCTAGTAACAAGAGCCATCTAGTTACTCTAGCATTTGTAATAGGTTTATTCATTAGAAATATGATAGCTGAGTGATCTGTGTGCACAAAAACTTTGTATCATGTTATATAGTGTCTAAACTTGTTGATGGCATGTACTACTAATAAGAATTCTTTCTCTATGATAGTATTGTTTGCTTCAGCAGGTGAGAGGTTCTTACGAACAAAGTATATAGCATAAGGAATATGCCCTTCCCTTTGTCCTAATACATCTCCCAAAGTGGTATCTAAGGCATTTGTACAGATATGGAAAGGAAGAGGCCAGTTTGGACCTCTCAAGCAGGAGCACTTGAAAGTTTTTTTTTAAGATTTCAAAGGAGATTTGGCATTTCTCATCGCAATAGAATTCAACATATTTCGTTAGTAGTTTGAAAAAGAGGGCAGCTAGGTTTGTAAAATTTTGAATAAACCTCCTATAGTAGTTGACATGCACTAAGAAACTTTTGATTTCCTTTTGTGAACTAGGGATCTTAATTTGGGAAATAATGTCGATTTTGGCAAGGTCCACTCTTATTCTGGTACCAGAGATGTGGTGACCTAGAACGATTCCTTTAGTAAGCATCATTCTTGATTTTTCATGACTGAGTGAGAGGTTGGTCTCTTTACATCTAACCAGTACCTTCTTCAAATTGTCCAATGCCTATTGGAAATCATCCCCATATACCGTGAATTCATCCATGTAGACATCCAACAATCATGGGTTAGATTAGAGAAAATAGCCAAGACAACCCTCTGAAAGGTAGCAGGGGCATTACATAACCCAAAGGGGAGAACCCTATAAGCATAGGTTCCCCAAGGCCAGGTGAATTTCATCTTATCCTGGTCTTCTGGTGAAATTTGTATTTGGTTGTAGCCACTAAACCCATCCAGAAAAGAAAAGTACCTCTTCCCAAATAAAGTATCCAAGACTTGATCTATGAAAGGTAAAGGGAAGTAGTCTCTATAGGTGGCCTTGTTTAGTTCTCGAAATTCCACACAAATCCTCCATTTCCCATTTTTATTTGATACAATAACTAATGGGGAGACCCATTTGCTATCTGATATAGGGTAAATGAAATTGTCTTGTAGGAGTTTTTGGAGTTCTTCCTTTACTATATCTTTCAAGGTTGGATTCATTCTTCTATGGGGTTGTCAGATAGGTCTGATTTGATCATTAGTGTAAATATGATTCATACATGTATCTGGGTGGATCCCTTTCGTGTCAGAGTAATCCCATGTAAACACATCGGATTGCCCCTGAATCATTTGTACCAGCTTTTGTTGTTGATCTGTTTCTAGGCTAGCATTGATATACAGGAACTTCCCAAGAGTGATTTCTATAGCTTGGATAGTAGAATCCTTCACTTCCTCTATTTTCGAAAGAGTGGCTATTGTAGAAGTGGATGGGTGCAAAATTTCTTGAAATTCAGGGCTAAAGATGTGTGTGTAGTTGGGGAAAGATTGGGGATAGTCAATGCATGCCAAAGCAGCCAAGAATAGACTTAGGATTTGTTCTTCAGAGTTTTCTTGTACTCCTTTTACTTGTTCAAGTGTCAAAAAGGGTTGGGTACAGTCCTCCTCCCCATATGGATTCTCCAACCAGAGAGGGACTTCCGTGGCTAGTTGGACCGGGGGAAAAAGGATAAGTTTTTTACTTTGAGTGCCATTGGAAATTGTCATTTCTCCAGATCGACAACTGATGAATGCATCAGCAGTGGCCAACCAAGGTCGGCCTAGTACCATTGGGTGTCCTGGTTTGGGGGATTTGGGATGGATTACCAAGAAATCCATAGGGTATTCCAAAGAGGTCAATGTCACTATTATATCATCTAAACTTCCTGCTGGGGTGATGATCGATTTATCTGCAAGATCTAGCAAAGTTTGTGTAGGTCTTAAGTGATCTAGTTGCAGTGTTTTCATAGTGTTTACTAACATCACATTTATTGCTACCCCTAGATCAATCAATGTGTTAGGTAAGGAAACACCATTGATTTCTATGGTTACCATTGGGTTCCCTGGATCACTATACTTGGAAGGCATTTCTGTTATAAAATTGGATAACTGTCCTACCACCCGTATGACAGGAGACTCTTTCCTCTTTCTCCCTGGCTTTTTAATGCAAAGGTCCCTTACAATTTTATCATAGAAAGGTATGTCTTTAATGGCTTGTAGTAGTGCGATCTTTACACATATATTTCGGAGTTCAGTTTCTACATTATGTTCTAGAGGTTCCTTATTTTTCTTTATGAGCAACTTTTCTCGGTAAGGGGGATTCATTCAATGGGGTGTTTCTACTGCAAGGGAGTTGGGAGAAGCGATTTCTTGTGGTACTAGGGTGTTTCTTTTTTCATTCAATGGATCAGTCATATGTTCTTCTCTTTGAACCATTTGGACATCTATTTGTTATTCTTGGTTTCTGTGATTATGCACGTGTTCCTTTTGAATGACCATAGTGGGATTTGTTTTGTTTACAATCCTTCTTGATCTTAATTCAATTTCATTAAATGAAGATGGAATTATTACATATGTGGGGAAGGTTTGTACTTCAAAATTTTGTATAGGTTGTGTCGGTCTGTTATTTGGGTTAGGGATAGGTTGTACAGGAATAGGATTAGGCCAAGGAGGGTTTTGGATGGGTATAACTTGCATTGGTTGCTGCATATTTGGATTCATGGGTAGTGAAAGTGGATTTTATGGTTGTTGTGGTTTTGGGGGTGGAAGAAGAGAAGGGGGGTTAAAACCTGGGAGCAACTGTGAAATATTCCAAGGATATTGTGGATAGGTGGGAAAATTTGTTGGTTGAAAGGAGACATTTCCATATATAGGTCCTCTCGACCCCTGTTTCCAAGGTTGGGTTTGTGTTCACCACTGAGGATAAGACATGGGGTTTACCCATTGTTGTTGGGGGTATTGTGTAATTGGGTTGGCAAACATGTTGGGGTTTTGTTGTCTCCATGGTCTCCTAGGGGGGTAAGATGTCTCAGGTTCTCCTCCAACCTTGTACATGGCCTTGAGTCCGAGGAGAGAAGGGAATTCATTAGTAGGATGGTCCTCTGTGAAAATACCACAGAGTTCAATAACATTGAGGAGGAATTCCTTTTCAGGGTATTTCCTCCTACATTGATGACAGAAGATTGCTAATGCAACATTTTCTTCCTCTTGTTTTCTTTTAATTTGCATGGTATCTAGTTGGGAATTGATGGTGTGTAGGATATATGTTTTAAATTTTTCCAATAGACTTCCTATATCAATCCTTGTGACACCTCCGGGTGTGGGTTTAGCAATTTTGTTGGTAGGGTCCCTTATACTTTTCCTTGTTTTAGCTTGACTGCAAGAGTATCTTTTACAATACTCTCCTATGTCTGCAAATGGTTTTTGGTATATGCCCCCAGAACTCATAAGTTTTAACACTTCAATGCAATCATCCCTCACACCCTTTAGAAAGACAGTCCTAACTGTAGCTGTCTCTAAGGAAGACTGCTTAGTCTTTTGGTAATTGTATAAGAACCTTTCTAAGTAGTCTTCTAAGCTTTCTTCTTCTGATTGCTGCATTTTGAATATATCATTCCTAGCATCCCTAGGTCTGCAGTAATCCTGATATTTCTAGAGGAAGGTCTCCTTATTACCATCCCAAGACAAAATTGTGTGTTCCCCTAAGCTCATGAACCACCGTAGTGCCGAATCTTTTAGTGTGGCTGGGAAAAGTTTTAATTTTTTAGCATTATCTGTGTAGTTATAGCTCCTACACAATATGTCAAATTCAAATAAAAATGAGTTAGGGTCTTCTGTCGACATACCTCTGAAATGAGGAAGTGAAGATAATGGAATGTTCTTCATAGAAACATCTTTAGCCATATCCAATATGGGGAATCCAAATGTCTCTGTTTCATTGGCTATGTTTCCCTCTTCTTCTGCCATGTTTCCAAGCACTCTGTAGGGAGGTGGTGAATTTTCTCCACTGAGTGATGGTTCCACCACCGGGTTATCTGGTATCTTTGGTTCTTCCAAGGTTTTGTGTGGTCTTCCAACAATAGATATAGCCTCTTCTATTATCACCTCTTCTTATTTTCAAGTTTCTCCTCTAGATGGGGTCACCAGTGCTGCCTCCCTGTCTTGTTGCCTTATGTTTTTAATTTGAACAGTGGCTTCAGATCTAGTGCCTTTTGTTGTTGTTGCAACTGTTTCCTTTGAGCTCTCTCCTCTGAGAATTTTTCCTGCATGAGTTTTCAATGAATTAGTATAAGGGGGGGGGTTTCTTTGTTGTTGTTTTTTCTGGTTTTTATGAGATTTTAGGAGCAATAAATCTTCCTTTATTATCCCTATACCTACTCATAAAAAAAATGAAATCAATGAAAACGCATATTCCTAATTAGAGGTAGGAGGACAACCTGAATTTGGAGAAACCCCACCAAAGTGGATGTTCAGTTTCTTACCTTTTGTCTTATCGTCTTCTCCCCGCCCTCAAATTATCCTCAAATCCAATCCAATACTTCACCAAACCAAAAAAATATGCTACCTGTTACCATTTACAACTCCCCGGCAATGGCGCCAAAATGTTGGCATGTAAATATGTTCACTGTATATCTCACACTCATTTAAATGTCAATCCGAGATTTGTAATCGAAAGATTCGTTACACCATATGTGTCAAGAACAAGTAACCTATCTAAGTTTGTTGCATATAGGAAATAATTAATAACATAAAAAATCCATTTCTAAGATCTCTAAATACTTCAAAGTATCCTCTGAACCTGAAACAGAAAATTGATAATGAAACTTAGACAAACAGTCAATCAAAGAGATGTTGTACCAGAGAAACAAGTCTGTTCATTTTAGGCACTTGTATTGAAAAGATGAACTTTAAGAAGCTTGTCTCTTGTAGCAATTAAAACAATCAACTCCAACCATTCTTGAAACAAAAACCAACTTCAACTTCATGTAATTCAATCAAACCAACACAAGGGGAATTCAATATAACTGAAAGACTTTACTACAACACATGAAGATGAAAGATAAAGTCTCCTGGTCCCTTGCTATACTACAATCATAAACTTAAAATATCAGTCCCACACTTCAAATTATGAGATAGCTACCTTTAACATTGGATAATAAAATGCATATTCGATCTAGCATGTGCTTATACACACCAATCCAAAATGATTAACTCAATGCTCAATCCTGGGAATGAAATAAATATTAATCACACACACTCGTTGTTGTAAACTATCCACACAAACAAACAGAATGTATACAATGAGGTTTACCATAGTTGGGGCAATGGGCCCTTACCGAACCAACCAGGAACCTCTTAAGGAGTCAACAGACTAAAACTTTCACTCACATCGAAGAATTGACATGAAATATCTTTTGTATTAATTCCACTCGTAAATTGGATTAATAGTCTTTTACTTCATACATGATAATGACAAGTATTGTCTGATTCTTATTGTATATTTCTTACATTCCTCTCTACACAACATTCCTTATATAAGGTAAGCTGATACTACCAATATCTATGGATAAACATTAAACAATTCAAAAAATTCCAAAATTAAGATTTACATCGAATTTTTAGGAGTTCACTCCATCCTCATGATACGAAGTGCATGAGCGATGGAGTCTCTTGCAACTGGAGAACTGACTCGGATGCTTCTATCCAACTGTCTTCTCAAAATATTCACCATTATTCAGGTCCAATTGGTGCATTCTGGAAACATGGGTTTTGGTACCAGATTGCACATAGTCGCGAGTCTAGTACCAGAATAGAACATAGAAAGGAGTATCGGAATAACACACGTCTTGGTACTAGAATGGAGTTGGTACCAGATCAAAATTGTCTTGGGTACTGGAATGGATTCGGTACAAAATTACACGGTGTCTGGTAGTGTCAGATAGACTGCTCATAAATCAACTTATTAGACCTATACAAAATAAAACACTTTCAATCGAATTAATTTAAGAAAGTTAAACCAACATTCTTTAAATCACCAATTACCTCTTGTAGACATGACATAGCTATTAGGCATGTGTTTTGGGAGGGAATAGTCCAGTATAGATTTATAACATAGGCAAAAAGGCATAGATAGAGGGTAAGATAGGGTATTATCTTATGTCAAAATGCAGACTCGACACTTAGTTATCCTAGATAATATTTGGAATATCCAAAGATCAGTTGTTGACAAAACTATTCCTCGATACAATAAAAAATAAAATCAGATGGCAGATCTCTTGGGCCAAAATAAAATCAAGAATGGAAACACCTTCAATGGCTATTACTTTTCTTGTCATAGTTTTGGACATAAAGCAATGGACTGCAAGAAACTAGAGGAAGGATATACAAGAAAATCCAAAAACTCAATTAGATGTTGGAGATGTAATTTTGTTGGGCACACAACAAAATTTTGTCATACAATGACATGTTACAATTGTGATAGTTTTGGGCACAAATCCCAAAAATGCAAGAATGAAAAAATTCAATATTTGAATAAGTCATTCAATCCAGTGACAAAACCTAATAAAAGTTGCAAGAAGAAAGGAGATGACAAATCTCCAAAAACACAATTAGAAAGATAAGATCCAAAAAGTAGAATATCTCACAGAAAGATATGGAGAAGAAAATCTGAAGGGGAAAGCAAGAAATATGTTATTACACCTGAAAATGAAGAAATTAATAATAAGAAAATAATGGGTGAAGGTCCTAATAAAGAATGTGAAATTCAATATGAAATAAAACAATCTCAAGAAAAGGAAGTACCTAAAAAGGAATATGGGACAATATCAAATTCTAATGATGTCATAAGTTGTTAGCAAAAGAAAGAAAATACAAAAAGAAGTTTAAATTGATTTTTACAAAATCAAAGGATTATGCCAAAGAGTTTTTAAATTAACATATGGAAAATCTTGACTATCTATAGATTAGTGGTCAAAAGAAAAATCATTGGTAGGGTCAGTTGTAGAATACAAGAAGAGGAAAAAATAAAGGTAGCTGAGAAGTTCAAGGAGTATCATTCAAAAAAGATCAATTGATAACAAAATTGGTATTTAAATCAATTGGTATAATTCCTCGATTGATATTCCTATGAAATATCAAAGAAGAATAAGAAGAAGATAAAAAAGATCAGTAAGATTCATACTCTTGTTTTGTTTGACAAAGGAAAGTCCATAAAAACTCAGGAGGAGTATTTTGGTTATTAAATAAGAAAGTAATTAGATTGAGTTTTGAAAAACTTGATCACTACAAATGGGTATCACTACAAAATTGGTATCAAGGAGACTACTTATTTTAACACAAAAATCCCAATCAACTGAGATAAGAAGTTAGTAAATTAACAGGGGAAGATACCTTGTCAGAAAAAACCACACTTTCATAAACAAAGGGGGAGATTAGTTAGAGGTAGAGAGAGCATATTGGCAGGGCAAGTTACCCAAGTTCATATTTTGGTCAACAAAATGCAGACAAACAGAGGTTGATCATAAGGGGAGAAACCCTTTTCCGTTGATGTCAAAGGGGGAGAGTAACTTCATAGAGAAAAGAATCATCACATGGGGAGTTTGAGTATGAATTCAATGTGTTTCCATCAATGACAAAGGGGGAGATTTTTGGACATATTGTCTTTAATATGTTGTCATTGATGTCAATAGTCAATGTCATTGTGATGTGATGATAAGTTGTTATGATGAATTGTCATTGATAATTTATCATTAATGAATTTTCATTGATGTCAACAGTATAATAGCTAGTAGAGAATGAAAATGTCAAATAGTATACATATATTCAAGCTCATAAACAACGATGTTAATAAACTCTCAGAAGGAAGAGTGCATTGTAGAAATTTCATTGGGATAGAAATCCCCATAGGAAAATGCCAAAGGATTCAAGAAAGAATCATGCTCATTGAGATGGTTTTAAGGAGTAGTCACACAAAAAGACATAACGTGAGGTGCAGCGGAATCCACTCTAAAGATCAGGAAAAATAACGATGAGAAGAAAGATAGTTAGATTGAGGTGAAGTTAGAGTTTTGAAGAATTATATCTGGACCATCAGATTTGGGAGTTACAAAAGAAGGATCGTTGGAGGATTGGTCAATGATCAGATCAAGTTGTGACCATCGGATATGCAAGCTCCATATCAAGGGTAGGGATTTATTGTGGATCATGAAGGGAGAATTAAACAATGCATTAATTCCAATCCTGCAATTAGTCTAGACCATTGATTAGCACCCTCCAAATAGATCTATGGTTGGCATCAGTTCCACTACCAACGAGGAGTTTCCATTACGGAGCTCAATGATAGTTTTAAACATCATGCTATTTAGGACCCCGTAATCATCCCTAATCATTGATCTACTACGGGAGCATTCTCGATCGTTGGATCAATTTGAGTGGAAGGATAGGATAAGCAAGGAAAAAGGGATAAGATATCGAATACTCAAATTCCTGATAGGCATTGGATTGAGTTAATATTTTTTGGGTTAAAGAAGGACCATAATATTTGAAGAAGGATCTTTGGAATGTTTCTTAGCCGTTAGATCAAGTTCACATCTAGATTTAAGTATTATTCATTGATCTGGAATAGAAAAGGGGAATCGTTAGATAAACAGTGGTCAACTTTGGCGTTCACCACTTTAGCAGAAAAGTGTTGAGAAAAAGTAAGATTACCCAAAGGCTAAAGTCTCGAAGTGGATATGAATCATCTGATCCGAGGAACACTTTGGATAAAATAATGACCGTTGGATCGAGTAAAGTGGAAGGACATTGTAAGTCACAAATGTTTTGAAGAGGACATGAGTCATCCAATCTGAGAAATATTTCGGGAGTGATATTGATTTTCTAATCTATAAATTGGAAGGATAGGATAAGAAAAGATGAACTTCGGAGCCTTGAAGTCCTGCAGTAAATGAGGACCATCGTATTTGGACAATACATGATGGTCATTGGGTCAGAATAGTGGTCAACTTCAGCATTGACCACTTCGGAGAAAAAGGATTCAGAACATATTAGTTCACCTGAAGGTTGAAGTTCTGAAGTCACTCTCAGTCATCGACCTGAGATGCATTTCGAGAGTTAGGACAACCATTAGATCCAAGATAATAACATGTGCCACATGAGGAGATACATGTTAGCAAGAGCATGTGGCGCAATCAAATGATGACAAAGGTCAAAGTGTAGCTGGAATTTCAGGTATGTGTAAGTCACAAATCTAAGTGACATGTGGCATCCACTCAGTCAGTGCCACATCAACAAGTGACATCAGCAAGTTACAAGACTCCAAGAGTTTTTTACTTGGTGAGTTTCACCACCAGCAAATACCCGAAGTCTCGAAGTTCTGAAATGAACGAGAATCGTTCATCGTGCGAATAAAATCCAATCATCCGATCTACTTTAGAAAAATGAACTCCAGAAGATTGAAGGAATGTGAAGGAGAAATCACCCGAAGTGTCAAAGGCCGAAGTCAACATTAACCATTGATCTAATTTGGGATATTTCCCAATCAATGATCAAGTATAGTGGAAGGATAGCGTAAGTGGAGGTTCTAATCGACAACAAGCGGTCACCACTGCTTTATGACTCATTTAGTAGGAAATCACTTTGGAGGAATTGCTACTCCATAATTTAGGAGCCACGAATAGCTAAAGTTCTAAAGTAAATGAGAACCATCTAGCTCATCGTGAGATTAAAATGTGATCGTCGATCTTGACAAGTGATCAAGCACTTCTTTATCTTAGAACCTGGTCACCACCTGCAATCATATGGAATAAAGAAACAAAGGGAAAAAGAAGAGGCAATGCTCAAATCACTAAGCATGTGGTTTTGTGCATATGGTCATATGTAAATGGTTTGAAAGAAGTGCCTCATAAAGATTTAATTCGACAGAGAGTTACCACTAGAATAATACAGATAATTGATAAAAGATCAAAATATGATTTGTTTGTGAACTGAGAACACAACAGAAGAATGAGTACAATATAATGAGTCGATTCATGTATGTGATCAATTCATGAAGACAAAAGAACCTACACACAGTCATGATTAAAAGAGAGTTAATTCATGAGCATTATGAATAAAGGATAAAAGGAAAAATGATATTAATTAAAGATTAATATTATCATTTAAATGAAAAGGTACATTCGTTCAAATACAATCATTCAAATTCACACCAGTTGGAAGACTATATAAACAAGAAGGAATGGTGTGAAGATGTGTAGTTGAATTTCTTGAAGTATATATATCTATATATAATGGATTGAATGAAGGTTCATTCTATTAGGTTGGTGCTTGTTTACAAGTTGGTTCTTGTATGAGGATTAAGTTTCTCACATCTTAGTTGGATATGAGATCAACAAGCTAGGACTTGTTATGAGGTTGGATTCCTCATTTCTCAGTTGGATCTAAGAACTACAAGATGGGTCTTGTAACAAAGAGTTGGGTCTCTCATAATTGTTTGAAGATGAAATTCAAATATTGATCTTATGTATTCATTCAAGTTAAATAAATAAATAAAGTATTTATTCTTTTATATATATTGAT
>ML807280.1:58644-72490 GCA_009831015.1 Picea engelmannii
GTGTAGAAGGTCCCTTTTTGGGTGGCATGTTGGCCAAATATCACTTTTGAGTCTTGATTTTGAGGTGGTTCTGCTAGACAATATTTATTCTATTATATCTCCCAAGTTTCGGCCCTTCTGGGTATGAAACTTTCTTTTAAGTAGTTCTCTGATATTTCTTCTCTGCAATGCCATAGGTCTGATCAAAATTGGATGTGCCAAGTGGAATTTACGGTAACTTCCTCACAACTTGCCGATTTTTGGCCTTTCCAGGAGATCCCACTTGTATAGAATTCCCCGCACAAAATAATTGATATCAAATTCTGAAACTTGCAACCAAAATACTACAGACTATCCAAGATCCAATGCAACTAGTCCCACTCAATTTGGATACTCCAGAAAGAAGTTATTCTTGTTTTACCTGGAACACCTTCTTGAGGCTAGTCAATAGGACTAGTCAGATACCCTATCTTACACAAGGTGCATCTACAAATTTAAGATGACCCAAAATCTAAAATTTTTATCACAGATACCTTAATAATTTCTATAAATGGCCTTTGGAGTTCAAGAGCTGAAAAATTATATAAAATGTTTTATAGCGAAAATTCCACAATGACTCATTTCTAGAACCCTATCTTGTACAGGCTGTATCTCCGAAAGTATAAGGCCTCAGGAGATGAATTTTGAACCCAACGTACCTTGATCCATATACTAAATACCCTCCAAGCTGTTCCTTTTGAAATGTTGTAGAAAACAAGTTATAGCGAAAATTCCACTATGTCTCAGATGTAGCAGCGAAACCCCAAGACCTTGAGCTCTGATACCATATGTTAAGAACCAAACATCAATATAGCATGGAAAAACCTCAAGAAAAGTACTCAACGCCTTGAAACTGAGATAATTTCAGATAATAAGCCTCTTAGAGGGGGCAACCTGCTTTTACCCCACTTAAAATGTTCAAGTACAAGATGATTCAAAATGAAAATGTCTTCTTGGTATATATAGGAGACTAGGAGGTATAATTACTATTAATGGCCTAAAGCCGACATAATTAAAATAACATTACTAATCTAAATTACAACTAATGGCCTAAAGCCAACATAAATAAAATAGCATTACTAATCTAATATGCCCCAATTAAGGGGTAATGAGCCAACATTAGGGCTTAACAATATGTGACTATGATTGCTTGTGTGCTTATGGGTAATTTCCTGTAAATGATGCATGTCGGTAATTACTATTATTTTAATATAAAAATCATATGTTACAAAAAGTAATTGTTTGTTTATGTCTAGATTTAAAGCTTCCGCGAGCGTGTTGTATGTATATGTTTTAGTTGCATGCAGTCTAATGAGTAAATTTAGGTGGCATTGCATAGTTGACTACTGGGTATGCTAACGTATGTTCCGCGGTATGGGAATGAAAGTGTTCCCTAGAGTAGCATGGCCTAGCCTGATGGCTGGGAATGTTACCAACCAGCGTCAGAGCATGAGTGGTTTCTTTGGAGTGGCGTACCCTGGCCTCAAGTTGGTCGGAGGGATCATTACAATTGTATCAAGAATACATGAGCTGAAGTCGATGGAAAGAGACCCGCTGAAAGGAGAGCATTAAGGCATCTTTGATCAGTCAGCATGAGGAACAAAGCAAGAGCTTCATGATTTGGTGGAGATCGGATGAAGAACATTTTCATGAACCAACGACCCTGTGCATATTTTGCGTGTGCAAAATGCAAGTGGTACATGAAAAAGACCCTCTGAATAGCAGCTAGTGATGAAAAATCCTGACAAAGGCAAGGAAACCACCAATAAGGCTAATGGAATCCTAGACACTGCATGAATCCCAAAGTGTGAATATATGTCTTACCGTCGAACACAAGGGAAACCACCCAATCAACAACCCATGATGAAATGCCAATTGTTGGGTTCAAGGTGACCTACCAATGATGAAATTAGAGCCAGGGTGCATCATACGACCAAAGTACCATGTGATTCTGAGACAAACTGAGGGTATGGATGACATGTGAAGTCAAGATTTATGAGGAGTGGCTGACACGGGTTGATAGACTTCCTTTGAACAAGAGCATGAGACATACGGTGGACTCTGGTAGCATAGACTTAATGATTTAACAATTAGATGCAAGAGGCATCCATAATGTTCTCTATAGTGGCTGGAAAATTAACCAGTCGGTAGAGAAAATTCTATAATGAGATCAGCTTTCCTAAGGCCATGTTAAACCCAAAATTATGATGATGCAAGGACTCAATAACTTTGTGCTCTGTTCAAAGGCGACATGACTACTGCCAATTACAATATAGTACTCCATTCTTACCCATCATTTTTTGTTTTTTCATAACAAGTGAATGTTATTATACAGAGGAGGGAATGAGTGTCACAAGTAAGAAAAACTAGTTCCAGCAGTGGAACGTACCTATGCTCAATACAAGTAAATGCATGTGAGAGATGGACACTTGGGGTGGTGTTCCCTCCAGGGTATAGGGTGTCAAATTATGAAGGATATAGACAAGGCTCTGCTTGGTTGAGGATGCAAACTGCTTGGGCCATGGTTTATAATGCAAAGAGAGAACCAACTAAAGGCTCAGTACTACAAGGAAGGGCATGAGATGTAATCGCAGTGTCCTTTTTTATATATTTTAGTCTACTTGGTGTGAAAAAGGGGTAAAATTGTGCCAAATAGATGTCTTTTCAAATCCAATTTATGAGTGTGAAGAAGACAAGTTCACTCAATGATCTTTTCCATTTCTTATAGCAAGTTGGAAAAGAGATTAACTAAGACTCATGATATTTCAAATCCAATTTTAACGAGTGTGAAAGGGACAAATCACTCGGTGATATTTTCAATTTTTAGTAATGAATCAGAAAAGAGATTAACTAAGACTCATGATCTTTCAAATCGAAATTAACGAGCGTGAAATAAACAAATCGCTTGACAATCTTTTCTCTTTTTGAATGAGTTGGAAAAGGGCTTAACTTGGACTCGTTGGGATATTCTAGGTGGAAAGTCACAGGGGAGGCCAAGGCTCCCGTGCGGACCTTCTATGGAATGTCGGTATCTTACGAAGAATCAACAGAAGCTCGGGAAGACCCAAAGATCTCCAAGCCGAGGAGGGAAAAGTGTTAATGGAGGTTATCATATCCATGTTATATTGGATAATGTGTCTTCTTGGAAAAGACATAGGTGGAGGCATTGGATGCCCGACAAGACCATCCCAATCAAAGGGAACCTCGTCAGGACTTGAAGGGAGAGAACTCAGGAAGAGTAAAACTCTCTCTTATTCAAAAGGTGAAGTGCTAGAGCTGCTAAGGATATGGCATAGAAGGTATAGAACCAGAACCAGAAGAGTGGGATCGGCCAAAAATTGCATTGGTGCGACCACTTCCTTAGACTTATCACTCTCCAAGAGAAGAGTGGGGTTGATCAAATATTTCATTGATACGATCACTTCCTAAACCATTGGTTGAATAGGATGCAAGACAACAAAGTCAATATGTGTATCACCCCAAAAAACAGGAGTGTTGTCAGTCGAAGATTGCATTGACACGACCGTTGGTTGAACAAGATGCGAGACAACAAGGTCAAGAGACGCATCACCCCCAAACGTAGGAGAGGTTTCGGTCGAAGATTGCATCGACATGACCACAGGTTGAATGGGATGTGATACAACAAGGTCAAAGGACGCATCAACCCCTAAAGGAAAAGAGGTGTCAGCCGAAGATTGTATCAACCAAAGAAGGAACAGAGTGTTGTGAAACCATAGATGCCTCAGAACCCAAAGGGCCCTTAGGTGAGCCCCACACTTCTGGTATCCGAGTAGTAATAGGACACAAACGAGTAAGGTGACTTCCTTCGCAAGTCCTGCAAAGGAATCTAGGCTTACGTCTGAGACGTCTAGGCTTCTCAATCTTGTTAATTCCCCCAGTATGACTTGCAGTGGTTGGTGACATGCTCCCAGCATGACTTGAAGAGGCTAGTATAAAATCTCCAACATGACTAGCAGAGGTTGGTGATGGATCCCCAACATGACTAGCAGAGGTTGGTGATGGATTTACAGTGTGACTAGTAGTGACCAGACATGTGCCACCAGCATGACTTGCAGCGGTTGGTTTCAGGTCTTCAACATAACTCACAGAGGTTGTCGACCAATCTCCAACATGACTAGCAGAGGTTGGTGATATAATGCCAGTATGACATGTTGTGACTGGACTTGTGCCCCCAGCATGACTTGCAATGACTGGTTGCATGTCTTCAACATGACTTGCAGAGGTTGTCAACCAATCTCCAGCATGACTAACATAGGTTGGTGATATAATGTCAATATGACACGTAGTGACTGGACTTGTGCCCCCAGCATGAATTGTAGTGGCTGGTTGTAGGTCGTCAACATGACTCACAAAGGTTGTCGACCAATCTCCAACATGACTAGCAGAGGTTGGTGATATAATTCCAGTATGACACATAGTGACTGGACTTGTGGTGGTAGTGAATTGTGGCATTTGAGACCAAGGTCCAAGGAAAGATTCGTTTTGAGAAATTGTAGGCCAGGAAGGATCCTGGTTTACACCATGTCCCTATCCAGCAGGATAGTATCCTCCTCCATACTGATAAATAAAGGGTTGTAAGGGCATCGATATCGAGGAAGCTGCTTGTGAAGAGAAAGCGACATGACAAGGGTTACTCACATGAGGATATATGTTTCCCCCATATGAAGGAACTTCATGAAGGGGGTTTCCCATACTACAAGAATAACTTCCCCTATATGAAACACCAGAGGACAGATGGAGGTCAGCCATGGAAAAAGTGTTTGTAGGAACTGACATGGTGGAACAAGGATAAGTGGATGGAGTGTAATAAGTAGAATGATTGCATAGTTGGGAACTTACTTCTCTCATAGTGGATTCGTAAGAAGTAAGATTCCAACCTCCTATCGTAAGAGGTGTTTGAAGGATACAACTCCCACCAAACGAAGAGGGATAAGAAGGAGGCATCATGCCCCCAGACCCAAAAACCATAATCATATAAGGAAGCGACACGGAGGGTGGCAAGTGCAATGACATATCAGACATACCATGAGATAAATGATTAGAGACCCAAGGTATTGACTGAGTATTATAATTCTACATACCATTATAGAAAGCAGGGAGATTCATCCCCATGAAATAAGTGGACATCATGGGGGGGGTAGCAGTAAACGAGGGAGCAAAAGGAACTCCACTGTCCATGATAATGAAGACTCGATATAGACTCCTAAGGCCAACTAGTAATCAAAGAGCATACAAAAAATTCAAATGACCAATATGCATGCAAACAGGCAAAAGTGGCTGAGTGGCCTCCCTCGCTAAAGAAGGTATGTCTCACCCAAGAGGGACCTGAGACTACCCGCTGAAGTTTGGAGGTAAAAGAATCAGTTATAAGGGCCCTCATAGGCTTAACAACCAGTTGTTCAGATCCTCCCAGAGAGGTAATCCTCCATAAAGGTTGTGTGTTGTCTGACCCCTATCTGACCCAGGATACAAGCAGAATAACCCCTGCAAGCAACCTATGAGAAACCTAAGTCAAGAAACTAATCAACCATTGTATAACCGATGCATAGGTGAATAGTCATAAGTCTAGATTACCATATGGGCAGGGTAGAAAAGCCCAAAACCTTGAAAATATCGCTTCTCACAGAGGTATGGATACTAGCAATGTAGCACACCTTTTTTGGCTACCAAGGTTTAAACGCTATTAAAAGAAGACTATAACACCACTTTGTACATAAATCATACATATATTATAAATCCCATGCATTTAAACAAATAAATACATTCTACACAGAGTATTCATATGAGTTACTACCATAATTAACAATCAATAGCATTTCATACTAATTCATATACACAGCGGAAATCATGATAACATAAGCAGTAGAGTCATGCAAAACATGATTAAAACATAATCAGATACTTATGTTTTAACAGTGGTAGAATCCACCAACCAAGTACAGGCCTTCCACAAACCTCCCAGCCTTAGACCACACTGCTCAGCAGTGGGTCACCCCTGAGTTAGGACTAAGCTCCACCCCAATACAAGGAAAACTAGGCTAGGCTGAGGGTGTAGGGAAAACAACACACAACCACAAGGAAGGGATTCTCTCCAAGGAACCTCCCACACTCACTACCCACAGACCCTCATTCCCCACATGCCTATTCCACCCCAGGAGTATACACCTTCTCTGTCACCTGGACAGTCCTTCAACTGCTAATCTCCCTTGCCTTAGGTTACAGGAACAAGTCGGACTGGAAGTCTCCGGGCTCTATGGCGGCTACAAGGTTCCTTCAAGGATTTCTCTCCTTCCTCTGTGCACTCTCTCACCTGGAGGGAGTCACTCACAGGTCCAACAACCTGTTCTTCCAATCTTCAACCACCTCTCTCACCTGGAGAGAGTGTTGTACAAACTGGCCAACAAGCCACATAGGATCAAACACTACACATCCACCACAATCCACAAGAATCCAAACACGAACACCCCAGGGCAGCTCCAGACTGGTGCAATAGTATAACCAGGCTTAGTAGGGATGAGACACTTTTGTTTTCTCAATTTGGCAACAAGGAATAGACTCACACTCTAGATTCTCAGGGATTGCGTGATGAGTAATCCACGTAGGGGTCGATTCAGACTCCCCGGTTTAGAACAGAGAAGGGGTGTACCAGCTTTCTGGAACAAACACAGACTCTTTCCCAAATCCATGCAGGCTTCTCGTTCAGGGAATATCCACACCGATTTTCTCAGAGCTAGACACAGACTTTTCGAATCACAGGGACACACGAAGTTTCTCTGTAGGAGTCGGGTTGGTAGTACTATCCAGGGCTCGGTACATGTTCAGACAATCGGGTAGAATGGGGGAGGTACCCTTCTCACGGCTCACCCTGGCCATTTTATTCGCATGCATTAGGGTTGACACTTTTCACCCATGAAACTGCATGCGTTCCACCATCACACATCTCCATTGTATGTTCTCCCCTTGCCAGAAACTTAGGATAAAACATAAAATGCACATGTCTTTTGGAATAATATTAAAATATTATTCCCAGGCTTAAGCCCTCCTAGGCTTAGCCCCTAGGCTCAACCCTTAGCCCTTTTTCCCACCTTCCAGCCCCTAATTTTCTTGCCCACTCTATGGATTCTTAGTCCCCCTTCACTCATTCATCATGGTTGGTTTTCAGATGGCGGTTTTTATATTTTATTAATTGTTCTGCGTGATTGCATATACAACAGCAGGATCCTGGCCTTCAACACTTAGGCTCCCTGGCCTAACAAACACATAATCCTCCAACTTATAAAAACTTTGCTCACCAGCCTATAAAACACAATTACAATTCCTTTCAGAACATGGTTTACAACGGGGCTTGGCTTTGGGGACACTACAATCCCCCTCCCCTTATTTTTGCACTGTCCTCAGTGCAACTTTACACAACATCTGCAAGATTTTCAAAAAATTTCAAAAAGATGCAGGTACTCTACCCGCATAACATCTGCATGTTCCCATGTCACATCCTCAGGACCGTACCAGGTCCACTAGACCTTTACAAGCTCTATAGCTTGATTCCAGAGCTATTTGCTTTTCCTGTCCAATATGCGCATAGGATGCACTTGTAGGACACCTTCTGGTTCCACCTAAATCACATTCCAATCGATAACATGATTAGCATCAGGTACATATTTCTTAAGAATTGAAACATGAAACACATTATGTACAGTCATAGATGCAGATAATGCAACTGGCCCAATCCTTTCTAGGATCTCAAATGGACCACAAAATCTTTCTGCCAACTTGGCACAACTTCCCAGCCTAAGGGAACTCCTGTTAGTTTTCACTTTCAAGAAAACGTGGTCAACCACTTTGAACTCTCTATGGGTTTTGTTACTATCTGCATAACTTTTTTGCCTGTCCTAGGCAGCTTTTAGATTATGTTTAATTCTTATCATTTGGCCTTCCATCTCTTTGAGTAGCTCAGGCCCAACTACTGCTCTGTCAGCTCGATTATCCCAGCTCACTGGAGTGTTGCTCTTTCTTCCATAAAACACTTCAAATGGGCTCATCTTCAATGATGCATGATACCCATTATTGTAGGTGAATTCTACCAAATGCAGGTAGTCTTCCCACCTTGATGGTTTATCCATCACATACATTCTCAGCATGTCTTCTATTACTCTGTTCACTCTCTCTGTCTGTCCATCAGACTCGGGATGATACGTTGTACTAAAGTTCAATTTCGTTCCGAATCCTTTGAACAGTCCCTTCCAGAAATTCAAAGTGAATTTTGGGTCCCTATCAGACACAATTGTCTTAGGAATTCCATGCAAGCGTGCAACTTCTTTTAAAAAGATATCAGCAACATCAGCCTCCCTGTGGGTGGTTTTCAATGGAATAAAATGGGCAGCTTTAGTAAGCTTGTCCACCACCACCATGATTGAATCATGTTGCTTGCTTGTTCTAGGTAGTCCGGTAATAAAATCCATTGTTACCACATCCCATTTCCACTTAGGAATGGGTAAAGGCTGCAACAACCCTGTTGGGTGCCTGTGCTTAGCCTTAACCTTTTGGCACTCCATACATCTAGCGATGTATTCAGCGATTTCTTTCTTCAAACCTGGCCAAAAATAATGGCCTTTGACTGCTGCCATAGTCTTCTGATAACCAGGATGTCTAGCATAAGCCACGTTATGCATCTCCTTTAGAATTGCCAGCTTCAATTCTCAGACATTAGGTACATACACTCTGTTTTTATACAGAAGTAAACCATCAGTTCCGAAGGTGTAACTTTCCTTGGTCTGTGGTCTCTCACGCTGTTGTAGCTTTGCTACAAGACTTTTGTACTGCAAGTCAGTACTTGCAGCTTCCAAAATTCTATCTTTCATCTCAGTCCTGTACATGCTAATGGCTGTAGCATGTAATTCGTGCACTTTTATGTTGAGTGCATCAGGCACCTTATTTTCTTTCCCTTTGATATGCTTGATATCAAAATCATATTCACACAGAAACTCCAACCATCTGATTTGCCTGGCATTTAAGCTCAGCTGATCAAATCAATACTTCAGACCATTATGGTCTATTCTCAATTTGAATCTCTTGCCCATGAGGTAATGTCTCCATTTCTTAAAGGTGTGGACGATTGCTGCTAGCCCTAAATCGTGAGTGGCATAATTCTTCTCATGCTCCTTCAACTTTCGAGATTCATAACAGACTACAAATCCCTCTTGGATGAGAACTCCTCCTAGCCCCTCCTTACACGCATTTGTGCACACTATGTAATCCTTATCTGGATCTGCAATCTTCAGGATTGGAGCACTAGTTAGAAGCTTCTTCAATCCCTGGAAGGTGCTCTCACATTCTTCAGTCCACTGGAACTTCTTTTCCTTCCCTTGAAAGGAAGTGATAGAATGAGCTATCTTTGAGAATCTGGCTATAAACCTCCTATAGTAGCCCACCAGACCCATAAAAGATCTAACTTCTGCCACATTCCTTGGCATTGGCCACTCTCGAATGGCCTCTACCTTTTCAGGATCCACGACGATCCCTTCTTTAGATATAATGTGTCCCAAGTAATGGATCTTCCTTTGGTAAAATGAGCACTTGCTCAGTTTTGTGTATAGCTAGTGCTCTCTCAAAACCTGTAGCACCATTCTCAGGTGTTCTTCATGTTCTTCCTCTATCTTGGAATACACCAATATATCATCCAGAAAGACTATGACAAACTTGTCCAAATAATTTCTGAACACTCCATTCATTAAGCACATGAAAACAGCAGGGGCGTTGGACAGCCCAAACGGCACCACTGTGAACTCATAATGACCGTACCTTGTTCTAAAGGTGGTCTTGCTGATGTCCCCATCCTTTATTCTCACTTGGTGGTATCCATATCTGAGGTCTATTTTTGAAAATATTTTTGCATCCTTCAACTGATCAAAAAGATCATCAATCCTTGGCAGAGGATACTTGTTCTTGATAGTGACCTTATTCCACTATCAAAAATCAATGCACAATCTCAGCGTTCCATCTTTCTTCTTCACGAATAAGACCAGGGCTCCCTAAGGTGACACACTGGGGTGAATGTAACCTTTCTTTAGTAGCTCTTTGAGCTGCAATTGCAACTCTTTCAGCTCTGGCGTACTCATTCTATAAGGAGCCTTCGAAACTGGAGTTGCTCCAGGCATCAAATGTATAGAAAAGTCAATGTCCCTCTTCGGAGGTAGTCCAGGTACCTCCTGAAATATGTCCTTGAAATATTTGAGTATTTTGTGGTCCACCAGATTCGAGACTTCATCTCGGGATGCTTCTTCCACCCGAGCTGCAAATAATTGATAGCCTTTCAGGTAACATTTCTTCAGTTGCATGGCTAAGATTTCCCTCACAACCATGCCTCTGGGAATTCCTTGGACTATTACCTGATTTCCCTCCTCGTTCAGGCATGTAAACCTCTTGTTACAACAATCCAGAAGGGCATGGTGCTGGTCCAACTAGTCCATCCCAATTAAGCAATCATATGAGGCTAAAGGCAGAATGCACCTTTTCTAGCTACCAAGGTTTAAACGCTATTAAAAGAAGACTATAACACCACTTTGTACATAACTCATACAGGTATTATAAATCCCATGCATTTAAACAAATAAACACATTCTACATAGAGTATTCATATGAGTTACTGCCATAATTAACAATCAATAGCATTTCATACTAATTCATATACACAGCGGAAATCATGATAACATAAGCAGTAGAGTCATGCAAAACATGATTAAAACATAATCAGATACCTATCTTTTAACAGTGGTAGAATCCACCAACCAAGTGTAGGCCTTCCACGAACCTGCCAGCCTTAGACCACACTGCTCATCAGCTCAGCAGTAGGTCACCCCTGAGCTAGGACTAAGCTCCACCCCAAGACAAGGAAACCTAGGCTAGGCTAAGGGTACAGGGAAAACAACACACAACCACAAGGAAGGGATTCTCTCCAAGGAACCTCCCACACTCACTGTCCACAGACCCTCATTCCCCACATGCCTATTCCACCCCAAGAGTATACACCTTGTCTGTCACCTAGACAGTCCTTCAACTGCTAATCTCCCTTGCCTTGGGTTACAGGAATAGGCCGAACCGGAAGTCTTCAGGATCTATGGCAGCTACAAGGTTCCTTCAAGGAGTTCTCTCCTTCCTCTGCGCACTCTCTCACCTGGAGGGAGTCGCTCACAGGTCCAACAACATGTTCTTCCAATCTTCAACCACCTCTCTCACCTAGAGAAACTGTTGTACAAACTGGCCAACAATCCACATAGGATCAAACACTACACGTCCACCACAATCCACGGGAATCCAAACAAGAACACCCCAGGGTAGCTCCAGACTGGTGCAACAGTATAACCAGGCTTAGTAGGGATGAGACACTTCTGTTTTCTCAATTTGGCAACACGGAATAGACTCACACTCTAGATTCTCAGGGATTGCGTGAGGAGTAGTCCAAGTAGGGGTTGATTTAGACTCCCTGGTTTAGAACAAAGAAGGGGTGTACCAGCTTTCTAGAACAAACACAGACTCTTTCCCAAATCCATGCAGGCTTCTCATTCAGGGAATATCCACAACAGTTTTCTCAGAGCCAAACACAGACTTTTCGAATCACAGGGACGCACGAAGGTTCTCTGCAGGAGTCGGGTTGGTAGTACTATCCAGGGCTCCGTACGCGTTTAGACAATCGGGTAGAATGGGGGAGGAACCCTTCTCACGGCTCACCCTGGCCATTTTATTCGCATGCGTTAGGGTTGACACTTGTCACCCATGAAACTGCATGCATTCCACCAGCACGCATCTCCCTTGTATGTTCTCCCCTTGCCAGAAACTTAGGATAAAACATAAAATGCCAATTTTTTATAAGTTGGAGGCTTATGTGTTTGTTAGGCCAGGGAGCCTGAGTGTTGAAGGCCAGGAGCCTACTGTTGTATATGTAATCACGCAGAACAATTAATAGAATACAAACACTGCCATGTGCAGACCGACCACGATGAATGAGTGAAGGGGGACTAAGCATCCATAAAGTGGGCAAGGAAATTAGGGGCTGGAAGGTGGGAAAAGGGGCTAAGGGTTGAGCCTAGGGGCTAAGCCTAGGAGGGCTTAAGATTGTGAATAATATTTTAATATTATCCCAAAAGACATGTGTATTTTATGTTTTATCCTAAGTTTCTGGCAAGGGGAGAACATACAAGGGATATGCATGCTGGTGGAACACATGCAGTTTCAAGGGTGACAAGTGTCAACCCTGACGCATGCAAATAAAATGGCTAGGGTGAGCCATGAGAAGGGTTCCTCCCCCATTCTACCCAATTGTCTGAACACGTATGGAGCCCTGGATGGTACTACCAACCCGACTCCTACAAAGAACCTTTGTGCATCCCTATGATTCAAAAAGTCTGTGTCTGGCTCTGAGAAAAATAGTATGGATATTCCCTGAATGAGAAGCCTGCGTGGATTTGGGAAAGAGTCTATGTTTGTTCTGGAAAGCTGGTACACCCCTTCTCTGTTCTAAACTGGGGAGTCTGAATTGAACCCTACGTGGACTACTCGTCATGCAATCCCTAAGAATCCAGAGTGTGAGTCTATTCTGTGTTGCCAAATTGAGAAAATAGAAGTGTCTCGTCCCTTCTAAGCCTGGTTATACTCTTGCACTAGTCTGGAGTTGCCCTAGGGTGTTTGTGTTTGGATTCCTGTGGATTGTGGTGGACGTGTAGTGTTTGATCATGTGTGGCTTGTTGGCCAGTTTGTACAACACTCTCTCCAGGTGAGAGAGTTGGTTGAATATTGGAAGAACAGGTTGTTGGATCTGTGAGCGACTCCCTCCAGGTGAGAGAGTTCTCAGAGGAAGGAGAGAACTCCTTGAAGGAACCTTGTAGTTTCCATAGAGCCTTGAGAATTCCTGTCTGGCCTATTTCTGTAACCCAAGGCAAGGGAGATTAGCAGCCGAAGGACTGTCTAGGTGACAGAGAAGGTGTATACTCTTGGGGTGGAATAGGCATGTGGGGAATGAGGGTCTGTGGGCAGTGAATGTGGGAGGTTCCTTGGAGAGAATCCATTCCTTGTGCAAATTGTAGCACACCTTTTCTGGTTACCAAGGTTTAAACGCTATTAAAAGAAGCCTATAACACCACTTTGTACATAACTCATACAGGTATTATAAATCCCATGCATTTAAACAAATAAACACATTCTACACAAAGTATTCATATGAGTTACTGCCATAATTAACAATCAATAGCATTTCATACTAATTCATATACACAATAGAAATCATGATAACATAAGCAATAGAGTCATGCAAAACATGATTAAAACATAATCAGATACTTATCTTTTAACAATGGTAGAATCCACCAACCAAGTGCAGGCCTTCCACGAACCTCCTAGCCTTAGACCACACTTCTCATCAGCTCAGCAATGGGTCACCCCCGAGTTGGGACTAAGCTCCACCCCAAGACAAGGAAACCTGAGCTAGGCTGAGGGTACAGGGAAAACAACACACAACCACAATGAAGGGATTCTCTCCAAGGAACCTCCCACACTCACTGCCCACAAAAAAGACAAAGCAAGAACTGTCCATACTTTTCAGCAAGCTAAAACAGTGGAGGATATGGGCAGCAGAATGTCGAGGATCTACGTAGCCCTGGACAACAAGAAAGCATAATTTCAATCGCACATGATTGAAGTGGAAGGTACGATCAACAACCGACCACTTGTTATTTTAATTGATTTAGGGGCTAGCCATAGTTATGTAGATCCTAGAGTGGTGGAAAGTTTGCATCTAACGAGAAGCAAACATGAGAAG
>ML807280.1:75406-102861 GCA_009831015.1 Picea engelmannii
CCCCCCCCATTAAAGGCAGAATGGCAAGGGGGTTCTGGAATCCAACTGAGCACCATTGATCAAGGTGAAATAATCTCGACCATTCGAGAGTTGCGCATCCAATTCTGGACCCCCCCCCCATTAACAACAGAACGGAAAGGGGATCCCAGAATGAAGCCTTAGCCGTATATCTGGGTGGGTGGACTCTGGCCATCTAGATCTGATCGCTACTTACCTTAATTCTTATTCATGCCCCGACTTAAAGCCGACCTCTCTTCCTCACATCTAACGGTCATTACAACCCCTAAGATTCCTCAAAGAAATCTCGTCCGTTCATCAAGATTTAACCACATACTCACATCTACCTATTATAGTTCAGGATTTATTAAGGCAAGAGCCCAACCTCTCGTTAAAGAAACTCCCGAATCCCTGATTCCCGATTTCCCAATATGGGTAATCTTTCGACACGTAGCCTCCTTACATCGGACGGTCCAGATATAATTTGGGATTTCGCGTATCGCGATTTCCACACTCCTGTGCAATTCCAAAGGGCTTGCACCCTATGCACACTTTCCATATCTAACGTTCACGAGGGCTCACCTTCCCTCCCAAACAGATCCTAAAGCTCCTACACTTCCGGTGTGGAGTCCTCTCTCCCTGTGGACTTATACTACACTGGCGGAGGTTTCATAATGCCGCTATACCTCCTGAGCTTTAAAAACTCATCAAGTAACTCCTTGACACTTTGGAGCAAACTAGGGTCCACAATTGGCCTTCCAGACCCAATTTTCCCTCGCATTCTCAGTCCAAGACCACTCCACTAGCCCATCTAGGCTCAGTGTTGAAACCTTGGCTCTGATACCAAACTGTAGAGCACCTTTTCTAGCTACCAAGGTTTAAACGCTATTAAAAGAAGACTATAACACCACTTTTTACATACCTCATACAGGTATTATAAATCCCATGCATTTAAACAAATAAACACATTCTACACAGAGTATTCATATGAGTTACTGCCATAATTAACAATCAATAGCATTTCATACTAATTCATATATACAGCGGAAATCATGATAACATAAGCAGTAGAGTCATGCAAAACATGATTAAAACATAATCAGATACTTATCTTGGGATTCTCTCCAAGGAACCTCCCACACTCACTGCCCACAGACCCTCATTCCCCACATGCCTGTTCCACCCCAAGAGTATACACCTTCTTTGTCACCTAGACAGTCCTTCGATTGCTAATCTCCCTTACCTTGGGTTACAGGAACATGCTGGACTAGAAGTCTTCGGGCTCTATGGAAGCTACAAGGTTCCTTCAAGGAGTTATCTCCTTCCTCTGCGCACTCTCTCACCTGGAGGGAATCACTCACAAGTCCAACAACCTGTTCTTCCAATCTTCAACCACCTCTCTCACCTGGAGAGAGTTTTGTACAAACTGGACAACAAGCCACACAAGATCAAACACTACATGTCCACAACAATCCACAGGAATCCAAACACGAACACCCCAGGGCAGCTCCAGACTGGTGCAACAGTATAACCAGGCTTAGAGGGACGAGACACTTTTGTTTTCTCAATTTGACAACACATAATAGACTCACACTCTGGATTCTCAGGGATTGCATGACGAGTATTCCACATAGGGGTCGATTCAGACTCCCCAGTTTAGAACAGAGAAGGGGTGTGCCATCTTTCCAGAACAAACATAGACTCTTTCCCAAATCCACACAAGCTTCTCGTTTAGGGAATATCCACACCGGTTTTCTCAGAGCCAGACACAGACTTTTCGAATCACAGGGAAGCACAAAGGTTCTCTGCAGGAGTCGGGTTGGTAGTACTATCTAGGGCTCTGTATGCGTTCAGACAATCGGGTAGAATGGGGGAGGATCCCTTCTCACGGCTCACCCTGGCCATTTTATTCACATGCATTAGGGTTGACACTTGTCACCCATGAAACTGCATGCATTCCACTAGCACGCATCTCCCTTGTATGTTCTCCCCTTGCCAGAAACTTAGGATAAAACATAAAATGCACATGTCTTTTGGGATAATATTAAAATATTATTCCAGGCTTAAGCCCTCCTAGGCTTAGCCCCTAGGCTCAACCCTTAGCCCCTTTTCCCACCTTCCAGCCCCTAATTTCCTTGCCCACTCTATGGATGCTTAGTCCCCCTTCACTCATTCATCATGGTCGGTCTGCACATGGCGGTGTTTATATTTTATTAATTGTTCTGCGTGATTACATATACAACAATAGGCTCCTTGCCTTCAACACTCAGGCTCCCTGGCCTAACAAACACATAAGCCTCCAACTTATAAAAACTTGGCTCACCAGCCTATAAAACATAATTACAATTCCTTTCAGAACATGGTTTACAACGGGGCTCGGCCTTGGGGACACTACAAGCAAGATCCCCAAATATGAATAAATCCACAGAAATATCTCTGATGCTAGGTGAGTATCCAAGGGTTATCCCTTCAACAAACTTCAAATGACCTTGTTCTTAACTTTGGTGTGAGCAAAGACTTCTGATATTACCAATTATACAATTGATTTCTCAACTCCCTGTCTCAGACACATAAGTTGATTTAATTTCCTTGGATAAGTTTACTCACAAAATCCTATTCCAAGGCACTAAATCCTAGGCTAGTCATGCACCCTAAAAAATAAAATCATGAATAATCAATTTTAGTTTAAAGCGTAAATTTTATTGGCTGTAATTACTCAAAGAGGTATGGAAATGGAACTCATGGTGTTATGACTCCGCATGAAAATAAAAATAGATATAATGCAAAGCCTAGCTTTAACTTTTTAGTGAATGATGTGCTAAATAATAATAGTGCAATCTTCAATTTTAACTCTACAACTCAGAAGTAAAATGCAATCTTTCGCTAAATGTGATAAGCTAATGATAAAGGTTCAAAGAGAAAAATACCAACCAATGCAAAATGTCTATTTTTTTGTATTTTCAATGTATTTAAAAAGAAAATGCATGGATTGATAAGCGACTTGATATGTAAATTCTACTGTGTATAAAAGCAATCACTCAAGCAGAATACCAAGCAGCTAAGAACATAGCCCAACTACCAAGGACAATTCAAAAATGGAAAACAAAGAGAAAGATGCCGCCCAAAAATTCAACTCCAAAAAGGTTTCCTGTCATCCCAGATAATCTCAACAGGTACCACAAAGACCTAAGAAGGATCAATGATCCTCAAAACCTACCCAACAATCAGTAAACCAAGAAAACAACCAAGGGGGAAGTGTTATATGCTCCTGTTCAATAGAAAAGGGTGTATATACACCTCTTGTAGTGGGACAACAAGAATATACACGTGGTTGTCAGGGAAAAAAGGGCATATATCTTTTAAAACAAGGCTAGGCAAGGTTAAAATGATGAAAACTTAGACCCAGAGTGAACATAATCTGTCCAACTGTGATACGACAAGAAATAAAAAGGAAAAAGAGCAATGTAAGAAGGAAAAATACTTCAACCCTTAGAAGGAAGATCTATCCCCAGAGGAGTCACCAATTCTGTTACAAGGGAAAAATTGTCTATGGCTAAGGGTAAACCACAACAGGTGGGTATGACTGTAGAAATCATCTCAATTCCAACATGTTCTATATAAACTAATGTGCAATACGAGGAAGAAGCCTACCTCGATCCAATCGTTTGATTTCGTTCCACCGTTGAGCACTTTGACCCAAAGCTTTACACCTGCAAGAAGTTCTTAACAAACAAGCGATGCAAGTATGTAGTGACAGTATATAAAATGAGTTAGAACATCAGATAGCACAATCCATTAATAATCATTGCAAACATGCCCATGGATAATAATCATATATTTGTAGGATATCAATAGGATGGGAAAGGAGTATTTCTATTAATAATTGATCAATAGAAGTATCAACATTACAGACTTCCGTGTCGGCACGGTTTGAAACCAAGAAACCAAGTTCCCTCTAACTGGGTCTCCACCACTTCAATCCTCCACCAAAGGCAAGCTCATAGCAAAGAGATAATGATATCCCCTTGATGATAAGGGAAGAGCTTGGGGGCTAAACACTATGTTCAAACTTGAGGGACAAGGGGATGCAGACTCAATATGAAGTAATTTCTCTAGAGTAACTTTTCTCTCAAAGTTGAATGCTTTCTCTCTCTTTTTCCATAGCTCGAAATTGTTCTCTTATAGCCTCCAAAATGCAACTGAAGGGTCAATTCGGAATGTTTCCAGTATATGGAAGGCCAAATATCGGAGATCATTTGTCATGACATGGAAACCCGACCTCATTTTGTATTTTCTGGCACAAATCCCGATATACGCGAGCTATAGTGGAGAAGCAAGTGTATACTCATCTTGCAAAGCAGTTAGGAAGCGTATATGGGAAAAATATATAATTTTGGCTCTGGATTTATCAAGAAGGGGTTGATAAGTCTGCATATGGAAATGGAAAAAGGCCCTCTATGCAAGATAGCAATGGTGAGGAAAATCTTTCTATAACAAGGATAGCGTAAGTGGAGGTGTTAACTGATAGAAAGTGGTCACCACTGATTTATGACTCATTCGATAGGTAATCACTTCAGATGAGTTGCTACTCCAGAATTCAAGAGCCATGAATAGCCGAAGTTATGAAGTAAATTATAATCATCCAACTCATCATGACATGAAAATGTGACCGTTGATCTTGAGAAGTGATCAAGAACTTCTTTATATTAGCACCTGGTCACCACCTGCGATCGTATGGAATAAATAAACAAAGGAAAAAAGAAGAGGAAACAATCAAATCAATAAGCCTGTGGTTTTGCGCATATGTCCATATGTAAATGGTTTGAAGGAAGCACCTCATAAAGATTTAATTCGACAGAGAATTAACACTAGAATAATAGAGAGAATTGATAAAAGATCAAAATATGATCTATTTGTGAAGTAAGAACACAACAGAAGAATGAGTATGATGTAATGAGTGGATCCATGTATGCGATCAACTCATGAAGACAAAAGAACCGACACACGGTCATGATTAAAAGAGAGTTAATTCATTAGCATTATGAATAAAGGATAAAAAGAAAAATGATATTAATCAAAGATTAATATTATCATTGAAATAAAAAGGTACAATGGTTCAAATATCAACGACACAATGAATCAAATTCACACCAGTTAGAAGATTATATAAACAAGAAGGAATGGTGAGAAGATGTGTAGTTGAATTTTTTTAAGTATATATATTTATATATAATGGATTGAATGAAGGTTCATTCTATCAGGTTGGTGGATGTTTACAATCTAGGTCTTGTATGAGGATTGGATTCCTCACATCTCAGTTGGATCTCAGAACTACAAGATGGGTCTTGAAACAAAGATTTGGGTCTCTCATAATTGTTTGAAAATGAAATTCAAAGATTTTTCTTATGTATTCATTCAAGTTAAATAAATAAATATATTATTTATTCTTTTATATATATTGATTGAGAAAATGAAATAAATATTTGTTGTTCAGTTAGTTTGTGAAAAGTGGAAAATTGTCCAAAGGCTTTTGACACTGATTCACACTCCCCACCCCTCTCAATCTCCAGTATCCATTTCAACAATTGGTATCAGAGCAAGGTTACTTCAACAGAGTTTAAACACTGAAGGTAGATTCAAAAGAAATGGGTGGACAAATTGTTATGTCCACAAATGAAGCTCCCTTATTTGATGGAAAAAATTATTCATCATGGAGGGAAAGTATGAAAAGATATCTTAAGTCAAGAGGATTTGGAGTTTGGAATTCACTAGTAAGTAAGCCCAGGCACTTAACTACTTCTAATAGAAAAACCAAAAATGCAAAGGAATCTAGGAGAAACAATACAATAGCATTAAAAACAATCCAAGATGGATTGTGAGACCAAGTCAAACAAAAGATGAGACACTATAAATTTGTTAAAGAATTATGGATCCAACTAGAAAATTGTTATTAGAATGAAACACAAGAAGAAGAGAAATCCAATCAAAGTGAGGAACAAGGCTCAGATAAAAAGTATTCCTATTCCTATCAATATAAGGGAAAAAGACTCTAATAAAAAGGATACCTATCAGAATAATGAGCAAAACTCAAAAGAAGAGAATTCTTATCAAGATAAGGAAGAAGATAAAGAAAAGAAAATTTTCAATCAATTTGAAGAACATAATACAAAGAAATACATTTCTAATCAGAATGAAATGCATGATTTGATGCAAACCCCGGTTAACAATGAATAAGACAAACTCATCAAGGAATTGAGGAATACCTCAGTATTCACTAAAGAAAAAATATTATATTTTAAGACTAATGTTATAACTACATTTGAAGTGATTAGTATGGAACCAGTAAATGGTCTATATATTGAATTTACTAAGGATTTTCTTGATCATATTGAGTCCATAACTATTTGCACTCTAGAAGAGTTGGAGAAACTCCAACAAAAGGATATTTTTCTACTTCAACAATTAGATCAATCTAGCTATGAAAAGTTTGAACAGAGAGTTCATCTAGAAGACAAAGAAAAGGAGATCAAAAGATTGAAAACCGAAGTTACTAATCTAACAGAAGATATGGAAGAATTCAAGACACTCGATGGTAAAAGAAAAGAAGAACTGAAAGAATCAGAAGAATTAGTTAACATTCTAAACACTCAACTTGAGGAAATTAAAGAAAGTGAAGAAGACCTAAAGATCCAGTTAACAAGGAAAGAAAATTCTTACCACATGTTGGAATTAGAAATCATCAATTTCAAAAAGATGAATGAAAGTACTAATGCAGATCAAGTGAATCAAATTGAAGAAGCTAAGAAAAAGGAAGAAGCTTATAAGATCCAAATAACTAAAAAGGAAGAATCATGCCAAATGTTTGAATTAGAATCCATCAACCTCAAAAGGATTCAGCTACAATATGAGGAAGAAATCAAAAAATTGAAAACTAAAGTTTTTGATCTAACAAAAGATATGGAGGAATTGAAGACATATGAAAACACTATTAAATGAAAATAAGTCTTGGATGAGATAGAAGAAATAGTCATCAATTTAAAGAATCATCTTGAACATGCTAAAGAAGTGGAAGAATCCCTTAAGATTCAGTTGACTAAAAAGGAAGAATTATGTCATATATTAAAGTTAGAAATAGTCAATCTCAAACAGATGAATGAAAAGGCAATTAAGATTGTCAATTTCCATACTAGCTCAGATGTCCTAGATAATATTTGGAAGACCCAAAGATCAGTTGTTGACAAAACGCGTCTTGGATACAATAAGAAAGCAAATCAGATGACAGATCTCTCAAGCCAAAATAAAATCAAGAATGGAAACACCTTCAATGGCTATTGCTTTTCTTGTCATAGTTTTGGCCATAAAGCAATGGACTGCAAGTAAGTAGAGGAAGGATATACAAGAAAATCCAAAAACTCAATTAGATGTTGGAGATGTAATTTTGTTCGCCACAAAACAAAATTTTGTCATACAATGAGATGTTACAATTGTGATAGGTTTGGGCACAAATCCAAAAACTACAAGAAAAAAAAATGTTAACATTTGAATAAGTCATTCAAGTCAGTGACAAAACCTAATAAAAGTTGGGAGAAGAAAGGAGATGAAAAATATCCAAAAACAAAATTATAAAGAGAAGATCCAAAAAGCAGAGTATTCTTAGAAAGATATGGAGAAGAAAATCTGAATGAGAAAGCAAGAAAGATTTTATTGTTGGACAACTGAGAGGGGGTTGGGGGGGAGGTGAATCGGTTGTTACCATGCTTAAAAAATTATGCTTATTTTAAAATCTTTAGAAAGCACTCAATGGAAATCACAATAATGCGGGGAAATAAGCAATAGAACATTCAACATCAGTCACACATATGAGATACACAGAGACAAATATTTTATGAGGAAACCCATAAAGGGTAAAAACCTCTTCTTCTTTATATGATAAGTAATCTTTACATTCTTTACATTATCATACATATGAGCTCCAACTACTAATGAGGCTACAACCTCTGTTTTGCAATCTTTTATTTGCTGAGAGCACCAACTCTCTAGTTTCTCTAGCACCAACTAGAAGGAAGCACGAACTCCCTGGTTTCTCTAGCACCAACTAGAAGGAAGCACCAATTCCTTGGTTTCTCTAGCACCAACTAGAAGGAAGCACCAACTCCCCAGTTTCTCTAGTACCAACTAGAAGGAAGCATGAAATCCCCAAGTGTTCCAGCACCGACTGGATGGAAGAACCAACTTCCAGTCATACAGGCACCAACCTGCATAACAGAGAGTAATAGTTCTCCCTTGCACCACCCTACCACCCTGGTTTCTCTGGCTACAGCTAGATGGAAGCTACAACTCCCTACATTTAAGCACCCACTTGAACCTCTAAGGACAATAGTCCTCCCTAGCACCTCCCTACCACCATGAAATATAAATGTTTCTATTAACATCTATTACAGTGATATAAAGTTTTTTCAAAAGCTTACCTGTCGCATCACTGTTCTGCTACACTGCACTTCTCTGTCTGCATCAGTGTCTTCTGCACATTCCTCTTATGCTTTATTGTATTCTGCTATTTTTTCTCTGTGTGCCATGTCCGTTTAATGCACCACACCCCTTCTGTTCATTTTTGCTCTATGCTCTGCCTCCTTCTTCACACGTCAATCACCCTCAATAGCGACAACCATCTCTTCTTAATTCTACATCCTTATAGTCTCTTTGCTCCTTATGCATGCAATATGCGCCATCCATCTGCATGCTCATCCCTCGCCAATATCCTCAACGTCAGGGTGTTCACTACCACTCTAATGTCCACCACGTCACTCCCTCTAGCCTGAGCACACTCACTCTATTCTGCATCTTCTCCTCGTGTCGAGCCCTCTTCCTGATCATCATGGCAATTCCTTAGATTCTCTGGCAGTTATGCCCATGTGTTCATCATCACTAGGTGTTATGCTAAGATTCCTTAGCCTGTCTGGCAGTTGAGACTCTTCATCTTCTCTGGCAAAGTCAAGCTCATTCCCTCTGTTGCAGTTACAGGCCTCAACCATCTTCCATCTGTCAATTGCCTCCATGAATAGTCTTCATTCCACTGGCACATGCCTTCAGACTCTTCATCTCCTATGGAAATCACACTGAGGCCTCTTCAAGTCCTCTGGCTGAAACCATCAGTTGTTTCTAGCAGTTACACTGTGAAGTGCAATAGTAGCCCTATGATCTTATTCAAATTCACCTACATCGTTGGATTGACTCCATAGGGTCTTGCGTTTATTTCTCCATTTCGCACTTCGGCATTTCGGCATTCCTGAGGTGAAGTTTTCTTTACAATTCATGTTGCGATCCCCAAAACTCCAAAATGAATATTTTCTCCTCAAGCTCTTCTCTACAACTCTTCAACAATGCAATCACCAGTGGTGACCGAGCACTTATCCATAAAGCACTTTCGTGATTTCACATTTCGGCACTTCAGCATTCTTGTGGAGAGGAGTTCTTGATGTTCCATGTCCCGGTATCTAAAGCTCTGAAATGGAGCTTGGTTGCACTAGCTCCTTCCTCCATCTTCCACATATGTGACCATTGGCTGTGACCACAGCCTACACTAAAAGGTGTTTTCGCATTTCAGCATTTCGCGATTTCGCATGACGCGAATTCTTGTTGCGAGGCAGCTCGACTCTCCAAGTCGCGATCTTCAAAACTCCATGTCACAATTTCATATTTTGGCATTTCATGATTTCGGCAATTATTGTGATGAGATATCTTGATTCTCCATGTCGCGATCCATGAAACTTCGAAATTCCATGTCACAATTTCGCATTTCGACATTTCATGATATCGACAATTCTTGTGATGAGATATCTTGATGATCCATGTCGCGATCCACAAAACTCTGAAACTCCATGTCGTAATTTCGCATTTCATCATTTCATGATTTCACATGTCATGAGTTTGAGAGGTTAGGGAACCCCGTTCCTTTGACTTTCCTATCAATGAAATGACGATCTTTCGCCACATGTCCTATGGACCCAATGGTCCAGATCTTATCATGATTTTGAAACTTCACGGGCCTTCGTCGTGTCTGATCAACGGTCCAGATCAATCCTCAATCCAATGGCTAGGATTATTTCATGATTTTACATATCACGACTTCAAAGGTTAAAGTTCCTTTGTTCTTCAATTTCCCATTTTGCAAAATCTCAGTATCTGAAACTCCGAAATGGAGTCGGAACAACATATTTCGGCGTTTCACATTTCTCCACTTCGGGACTCCTATTGTGAGGGTCCTTGACATCTCCAACTCCCAGTATCCGAAATCTCGGTATCTGAAACTCCAAGATGGAGTCGGATCAACACTTCGATCTTGCCATTTGATCATTGATGCTGATCTTCCTTGCCTATTTGTTTTCCATCAAATTAACAAGCACACTACTGCACTGCGTGCACCTTTGCACTATCACTTTTGGTCTTCACAAACTTGCTCTGCTGTGTCTCCCCAAAATACTTCTAGTGCCTGGTTGGCACATTATACCTTTACTCCATCCATCATCGATGTTGTACTTGCCTGTACACATGCCATCATTGTTGTTGTTCTTTCCATCAATGACAAGCATACACTGCATGTAAAACATGCCAACAATCTCCCCCTTTGGCATTGATGACAACAAAGGAACCCTGACTCTTTTCTCCCGCTTTGACATCAATGTCAAAGAAAACACGCTCCCCCTGAGCTATTGCAGTATGTTTAGGAGGTATTAGATATTTAATCAATAAAAACTCCCCATAACAGGATGGACTCTCTTAGGTGTGAGACAGGATGACACCTAGCTTCTGTCAGAGATATTCAAATGGTGTCTCGGCTAGGGGTTTAGTAAAGATGTCTGCAATCTATTCTTTGGTTGGAATGTAATGGACCTAAACAATCTGATTGGTGACTTGCTCTCTCAGAAAATGATATTTTATGGGAATATGCTTGGTCTTGGAGTGGAATACAGAATTCTTGGACGAACTGATGGCACTAGTGTTATCATAATGAATTGATATCGGTGCAACATATTTTACCTCCAAGTCTGCAAGTGTCTGAATCATCCATAATACCTGAGTGCAACAGGTAGCAACAGCAATGTACCCTACCTCTATAGTTGATAAAGAAATGGAACCTTGCTTTTTACTCAACCATGTTACTAAATAATCTCCTAAGAAGAACGCACCTCCACTCGAGCTTTTCCTTTCATCCATGCAGTTAGCCCAATCAACATCTGAGTAGGCTGATAAATGAACATTATTATTCTTAAGATACCATAGGCCATAGTTCATTGTTTCTTTCAAATATCTGAATATCCTTTTGACAGCTAGCAAATGACTCTGTTTAGGTGCAGACTGATATCTTCCTACCATTCCAACAACATGTATTATGTCTGGATGAGATGTTGTGATGTACAGCAGACTGCCTATCATTGATCTATATGAACTTTGATCAACATTAGGTGAGTCATCATCCTTGCTTAATTTTCATCCAATAACCATAGGTGTGCCCAGAGGTTTAGAATCTTCCATTTGAAACCTTTTCAACATTTATCTTAGATATTTTTATTGAGAAATGAACATCCCTTCAGACCTCTGAGTAATTTGCAGACCAAGAAAAAATGATAGTTCACCTATCATAGACATTTCAAACTCAGACTCCATGGCAGAAGCAAACCATTGTACCAATGAATCATTATTACATCCGAAGATGATGTCATCTACATAGACCAACACGGTGAGCAAATCATTATCCTCTGTTTTGATATATAGATTATTGTCAATTGTTCCTTTCTTGAACCCTTTGTCTTTGAGATACATATCCAGTCTGTGATACCAGGCATGAGGGGATTGTTTAACCCATATAAATCTTTCTTAATCTTGCATACTAAGTCAGGTTTATCAGACAGTTTGAAACCCTCTGGTTGTTCCATATAGACTTCTTCACTTAAATCTCCATTTAGAAAAGATGACTTGACATCCATTTGATAGACTTTAAACCTTTTATAGGCAAGAAATATTCTGATAGCTTCTAATCTTGCTATGGGCACAAATGTTTCATCAAAATCCATTCCTTGTATTTGAGCATACCCTTTACAGACCAATCTTGCTTTGTTCCTGACAACTTGTCTGTGCTCATTCAACTTATTCTTAAAGATCCATTTGGAGCCAATGATATTTTTACCTTCGGGTCTATGAACCATCTCCCACGTATAGTTTTTCTCAATCTGATCAAGTTCATCATTCATTGCTTTAACCCAATGGTCATCTTTGCTAGCTTCATTAAAATTCTTGGGTTCCATCCCTGATATGAAAGTTATATGTGATTGTTCGGTGTTTTTTATTATCTTTCTCCTGGTTTGTACACCTTTTCTTTTTCACCAATTATTTGAATTGCAGGATGATTCTTTTGAGTGATTGTGGAGGAGGAATTTGAAGTTGTCTATTGATTTGAGTATGTCTGAGTATCTATGTCTTCATCTGATTCAGAGTCTTCATTTTCTGATTCTTGGACCTATTCATCTTCAGCTTTATCTGTGTCCTCTGTAGAAGACTCATTATTATACACCTCTCTTATTGGGATTCCTTCATCAAATTTTACGTCAATACAGTCAACCATTTTATGCAGCCTCTTATTATAGCATATGTATCCTTTACTGTTTGTAGCATACCCTAATAAGATACCCTCATCAGCCCTGTCATCATATTTGCCAAGGTTCTCATCATTATTCTTTATGTAACATTTACTCCCAAAGACTTTGAAGTGTTTGATTGAAGCAGGTCTCCCATACCACAGTTCATAAGGTGTCTTGTCACTTTGTGGTCTGAGGTGGGCTTTGTTAAGAACATGGAATGCTGTTTGTATTTCTTCTACCCAGTAGGTTTGACCAATATTCTTCTCATTCATCATTGACCTAGCCATTTGCTGCACTGTTTTGTTTTACCTCTCAACTACTCCATTTTGTTGTGGAGTTATTAGGATTGTGTATTCTCTCTTCATCCCATGCTTATCACATAATTCCTTGAAATCACTTGACATAAACTCTCCTCCTCTGTCTGATCTTACTACCTTTAACCTCTTGTATGTTTGAGTCTCAGTTAAATCCTTAAATATTTTAAACTTCTCAAATGATTCAGCTTTTTCCTTGAGAAAGGAAACCCTAGTAAGTCTGGAGTAATCATCAATAATCAGCATGAAGTAGTTTTCTTTCCCTATGCATTCCTATCTTGATGGTCCACATAAATCCATATGAACTAGTTGGAGTGGTTTCTCTGTTGAAGTAGAGCTCTTGGACTTAAACTGTGTCATGGTTAGCTTTCCTACTTGGTAGGGTTTACACATAGAATCTTGGGGCTTTGATATTCTTGAAAGATCTTTTACTGCCTTGAGATTTTTGAGATTGATTAAGTGGTCAAATTTTATATGTCCAAGTCTCCTATGCCATAACCAACTTTCATCATACTTGCTTAAGTGGCATTCTTCTTTTTCCCCTTTTAACACATAGACATTGTTAGCTGTTCTTATCCCTTTTGCAACTAGCTGTCCTGAATTCACAGATTTTATTCTACAATATTTAGAGGTAAAAATGACTTCACATCCTCGGTCAAAGACTTGACTGACACTAAGAATATTATGTTTCAGACCTTCTACTAACAACACATCTTGAGCTTTCCATTTTCCATTACTCAACCTTACCATTCCTTTACCTTTAATTTTTCCTGGTGCATCATTTCCAAAAGTTACATTCCCTGATTTTCTTTCACTTAGAGTTAGAAACTTACTTTTGTCTTCAGTCATATATTTGGAACATCCACTGTCAATATACCAGGGATTATTTTGTCTTTGGGATGATAACACAAGTCCACACTTGTCCTCTTCTTTCTTCTTCCAAAACTTGACATTTTCAGTAGTGGGGATCAAATCTGGCTTGTAATTCCTTAAGAGACAATCTGTAGCTTTATGTCCATAGTTATGACAGATGTAGCATTCAATCTCATTGTTCAATAGGTCAAAGTTATTGTTGCAGCATTGTCTACTCATTGAGTGTTTATTATTTCTTGACCTCCTTAGTTGCATGTCTCTAGACTTAATTTGGCAATTTGCAATCTGTGATGGTTTGTTACTTGGTTGTATCATTCTTTGTTGTGGTAGATATTTATTCCTTTGAAATATTAATTGCTCATGTCTAAGTCTTAAGGAACAATTTACATCTTTGTGACCAAAGTTAGAACAATAGAAATAATATCCATAGAAAAATTCTTTGTACCTGGAAAATGGTTGTCTTCTTTGAGAAAATCGATTTATTCCATGCTGATGATGTCTTTGAGTCGGGAGGGCATTATTTCTTTGTTCTACAGATTCAGTCCTGGCACCTTTTTCTTTACTCATTCTGGGTGACTGATTGTCTTCCTTCATTTCTGCAGGTTTGTTGTTGTCATTGGTTGTAGATTTGACAAACTTGATGGGTTCTTCATTTCTTGGCTTACCACTACTTGATCCCTCTTAATAACCCAAACCAGTTTTCATCTTTGGATTCCTTTGTTGATTTAGAATGGTGGCTAATCCTTCTGAGGCTTTGATACTTGACAGATTCTGATTATACAAGGCTTGAAACTTCTCCATCTCTTTCCTAGTTTTCACTACTTTTTGTTCTAAGGCTTAACATATTGCCTTCTTTTCTAATAACTGTCGTTTCAAAATGTCTTCGATTTTCTTTGCCTCTTCTAATTCCACTTTTAGTAGGACAAGGTCTTCATTAGGTTCTTTACTATCTTTCTCAAACTGTATCAACAATTGTTTTTGCTTTCTGTTCTTAATTCTGAGTCTGTCAATCTCTTCTAGTGCACTAATCAGTTCTCCTTCCATATCAACCACAACTTCTTCTTCATTAGCCTCACTTCCTGTGATTTTATTATCATAATCCTCTTTGGCCATAAGTATGAAGTCATTTAGTTTATCTTCAATAGAGGAGTCACTATCTTCATCATCTGAAGGATCATCATCATTGTTTACACAAAGACATTTCTTCTTAAAATTATTCTCTTTAAAGAATTTTATGTGTTTTTGCTTCTCCTCATCATCACATGTCTGATCCTTTCTTTTGTGAGGACATTTATTTGCAAAATGACCTATCTTACCACAGTTGAAAATTTTGAAAGGCAGTTTACCTTTGTATTTTCCTGATCCCTTCTTCAGTCTCTTCACAAATTTCTCTTCAATTTCATCAGGGTCAGAATCCTCATTCTTGTCTACCTTAAATGATGCTTCTTTGGAGGTGGGTTTATCTTTAACTATTCTCATTTCATATGCAGTCAATATTCCTAGAAATTGATCAAACTCCAAGATTTTCAAATCATTAAGTTCTTCTATAGCAGAGACCTTCGGGTTGAACCTATCTAGTAGAGATCTCAAAATTTTCTGAACTAAAGAAGGTTCCTCAATTTTTTCACCAAGTGATTTCATTGCATTTACCATTTCTTCAACTCTTAGAAAGTATTTTCTAATAGTTTCATCTTCTTTCATCTTCAGCGGTTCAAACTATACTCTGTAGGTTTGAAGCTTGGTGTCCTTTACCTTCTCATTACCTTCATAACTGCTAATGAGTTTGTCCCACATTTCTTTGGCAGTTCCTAGGTGCATAACTTTTACGAATTCTGCTTCTGCAAGCCCACTCAATATAGCATTCATAGCCTTAGCATTGAAGCTAAATTCTAGCTTCTCATCCTTATTAGCTAGTACAACTGGCTTTACATAACCAATATCTACCACATCCCAGACATCTGCACCTAAAGCCATTATGTAGGTTCTCATTCTAACTTTCCAGAAGGCAAAGTTTGTTCCATTGAACAGAGGGGCCTTATTGGTTGAACTTCCTTCATGGCTTGACATGTTTAAGCTCTAGGATCTACCCTTCGATAAAAGGGGCCAGCTCTGATACCAATTGTTCGACAACTGAGGGGGGGGGGGTGAATCAGTTGTTACTATTCTTAAACAATTATGATTATTTTAAACTCTTTACAAAGAACTCAATGGAAATCACAATAATGCAGGGAAATAACAAATAGAACATTCAACATCAGTCACACATATGAGATACACAGAGATAGATATTTCCTGAGGAAACCCATAAAGGGTAAAAACCTCTTCTTCTTTATATGATAAGTAATATTTACATTCTTTACATTATCATACATATGAGCTCCAACTCATAATGAGGCTATAACCTCTGTTTTGCAGGCTATTATTTGCTAAGAGCACCAACTCTCTGGTTTCTCTAGCACCAACTAGAAGGAAGAACCAACTCCTTGGCTTCTCTAGCACCAACTAGAAGGAAGCACCAACTCCCTGGTTTCTCTAGTAGCAACTAGAAGGAAGCACCAACTCCCTCGTTTCTCTAGTACCAACTAGAAGGAAGAACCAACTCCCCAAGTGTTCCAGCACCAAATGGATGGAAGAACCAACTTCCAGTCATACAGGCACCAACCTACATAACAAAGAACAACAGTTCTCCCTTGCACCACCCTGCCACCCTAGTTTCTTTGGCTGCAACAAGATGGAAGCTACAACTCCCTGCGTTCAAGCACCCACTTGAACCTCTGAGAACAAAAGTCCTCCCCAGCACCTCCCTACCACCCTGAAATATAAATGTTTCTATTAACACCTATTACAGTGATATAAAGTTCTTTCAAAAACTTACCCGTCTCATCATTGTTCTACTACACTGTGTTGCTCTGTCTGCATCAGTGTCTTCTGCACATTCCTCTTATGCTTTATGTTCTTCTTCCATTTCTGCTCTGTGTGCCATGTCCATTCAATGCACCACACATCTTCTGTTCATTTCTACTCTGTGCTTTGCCTCCTTCTTCACATGTCATCACCCTCAACAGAAACAACCATCTCTTCTTAATTATGCATCCTTATAGTTTCTCTTCTCCTTGTTCATGAAATATGTTCCATGCATCTGCATGCTCGTCCCTCACCAATATCCTCTATGTCAGGGTGTTCAATGCCACTTTGATGTCCACCATGTCACACCCTCCAACCTGAACACACTCACTTTGTTCTGCATCTTCTCCTTATGTTGAGCCCTCTTCCTGATCATCATGGCAATTCCTCAGATTCTCTGTCGTTTATGCCCATGTGTTCATCATCATTGGGTGCTATGTTGAGATTTCTTAGCCTATCTGGCAGTTGAGATTCTTTGTCTTCTCTGGCACAGTCAAGCTCATTCCCCCTGTTGTAGTTACAGACTTCAACCATCTGCCATTTGTCAATCGCCTCCATGAATAGTCTTCATTCCACTGGCAGATGCCTTGAGACTCTTTAGCTCCTCTGGAAATCAAACTGAGGCCTCTTCAAGTCCTCTGTCTGAAATCATCAGTAATTTCTAGTAGTTACACTATGAAGTGCAACAGTAGCCCTCCGATCTTATTCAAATTCACCTACACTATTGGATTGACTCCATAGGGTCTTGTGTTTATTTCTCCATTTCGCACTTTGGCATTTCATCATTCTTGAGGTGAAGGCTTCTTTACGATTCATGTTGCAATCCCCGAAAATCCGAAATGAATCTTTTCTCTTCGAGCTCTTCTCTACAACTCTTTGACAATGCAACCACTAGTGGTGACTGAGCGCTTATCCATAAAGCGATTTCGCGATTTCTCATTTCGGCACTTCGGCATTCCTGTGGTGAAGAGTTCTTGATGCTCGATGTCCCAGTATCTAAAGCTCCAAAATGGAGCTTGGTTGCACTAGCTCCTTCCTCCATCTTCTACAGATGTGACCACTAGTTGTGACCACAGCCTACACCAAAAGGTGTTTTTGCATTTCAGCATTTTGCAATTTCCCATGTCATGAATTCCTATTGCGAGGCATCTCAACTCTCCAAGTCGTGATATCCGAAATTCCATGTCTCAATTTCGCATTTTGGCAATTCTTGTGATGAGATATCTTGATGCTCCATGTCGCGATCCACGAAACTTTGAAACTCCATGTCGCAATTTTGCATTTCGGCATTTCACGATTTTGGCAATTCTTGTGATGAGATATCTTGATGCTCCATGTCACGATCCATGAAAATCCAAAACTCCATGTCGCAATTTTGTATTTCAGCATTTCGCGATTTCTCATATCACGAGTTCGAGAGGTTAGGGAAACCCGTTCCTTTGACTTTCCTGTTATTGAAATTACGATCTTTCACCACATGTCCTATGGACCCAATGGTCCAGATCTTATCATGATTTTGAAACTTCACAGGCCTTCATCGTGTCTGATCAACAGTCCAGATCAATCCTCGATCCGACGGCTAGGATTATTTCACGATTTCGCATATCGCAACTTCAAAGGTTAAAGTTCCTTTGTTCTTTAATTTCCCAGTCTGTGAAATCCCAGTATCTGAAACTCCGAAATGGAGTCGAACCAACATATTTTAGCGTTTCACATTTCACTGCTTCGGGACTCCTGTCGTGAGGGTCCTTGACATATCCAATTCCCAGTATCTGAAATCCCAGTATCCGAAACTGTGAGATGGAGTCAAATCAACACTTTGATCCTGCCATTTGATCATCGTTGTTGATATTCCTTGCCTACCTGTTTTCCATCAAATGAACAAGCACACTCTTGCATTGCATGCAACTTTTCACTGTCTCTTATGGTCTTCACAAGCTTGCTATGCTGCGTCTCCCTAAAATACTTCTGGTGCCCACCTGGCACATTATACCTGTACTCCAGCCATCATCGTTGTTGTACTTGCCTGTACACATGCCATCGTTGTTGCTGCTCTTACCATCAATGACAAGCATACACTACCTGTAAAGCATGCCAACAGTTATTACACCTGAAAATGAAGAAATTAATAATAAGAAAATGATGGGTGAAGGTATTATCACCAATTCTTGTAAAGGGGGTGTTTTCCTAAAAGATAGGCCCCTTTGGGTGTAAAACTGCGAAGAAGTGGGGTAAAAACCCACTTACCCTAGGTTGGGGTGCAAATGCACATTTGGTTAAGTGCCAGGAAGATCTGGGCGGCCAGAATCTGTGCGCCCAGATCTATGGTCAAGGTTGGATTCCAGATCCTCCTTGTCATTCTACCTTTAAAGCGGGGGGAGGGGGCGGGGGGGGTCCGAAATAAGATGCGGATCTCTCAACAGCCTATATTTGCACCCCCATATCTACAACCAGGGTTCCATTCCAGACCCCCTTCGTCATTCTACCTTTAACAAGGGGGGGGGGGTCCAGAATTGAGCACGCATCTCTCAACGACATGGATTTGGGAGCCTAGATCTACAGTCAAGGTTGGATTTNGTCTCTAATTTCCTCCATCATCCACCTTCCACCATGTGTCTTCCACTCAATGCCATCCTGGCCCATCTCTTTCCCCTTTCCTCACTCCCACCTATCACCTCCTTCCAGGTGTTCCTCCCCCCATTCTTCCCTCAGTTGCCACTTCCCTGATGTCATATTCCTTTCCCCTTTTGTCCATCTCATATTTGTCTTCCTCCTCCAGGCACGTCACCTTGCAGCTTCCTTGTCACTTTCCCATGGCACTTTGCCTCGTTGTCTGATGCCACAGCTCCCGTCTCTCCATCTACATGGCCCCTCCTCATCTCATCATCCTCTCACCTCCTTCCATGTGCCTCTCTCTCTCTCCCAGTCACCTCCACTTGTATGGTCATCCCTACTCCTCCTACCATGTGCCTCTCTCTCTCCCAGTCACCTCCACCTGTATGGTCATCCCTACTCTTCCTCCACCTTACCTCTCTCACCCACCTGTACCCCATGCTCCATGCCACTTCCACCTATGTCCTATCCATACCTCATGGAATTTATCATCTGGTGTCACACAACCACCTCATCCTCCTTTCCAGGGTCTCATCCACGTCCGCCTACTAGGTCTCCTTGTAGCAGTCCAGCAAAGGAGCAACACCAAGGAAAGTATGCCACTTTGTCCGAGTGCATAGTTGACTGGGGATATTCCCAATCCCATGGAAGTATTTATTGAGGTGGTTGGTGGTGGTTAAACATCGTCCCCACCATAAATGGAAAGCCTAGAAAAGGACCCGAGATAGGTCAATTCTTCTGCTAGGTGCCAGGAGTCCAATTGCGTCTGACATAAGCGCACGACCATCCAGAGACTATAGGTGCAGTCTACTAGTAAACATGCAGACACAATGTTTTTTAATGATAAGTCTTAGTTTTTCTGTTGTTATTGGCTTTGGGTATATGTAGGCAATTTTTCCATTTTTGTGGGCATCGATGGTAGAGCTAAGCTCCCGATTGTAAAGTTTTAATGGACGTTCTGGTTCCTTGGTTATGTATCTGCATGTGAAATTTCTTGTTTAATGACAGTCAACTTTCCCATTCCATCTGGTTTTCATCTCATACTGAGGGAGTCCATGATTGGCTAATTCACATGAATCATTGTGACTATGTTATGATAAAGGATTTATTGTAACACTATTATATTCTCCAGTGTTTCTGCATTTGAATGTAAGAAGTTCTTGTGTTCAGGTTTTCCTTCTACAGGATGTTAGAAGCTCGATGTTTATAACAGACCTTTGCATTTTCTCATATAAGTCTTCCTCCTTCTCACCCTTACTACAACCTACTATCTGAAGTTAAATCAAGACCTCACCTACTTGTGCATGTCCAGCCTAGTTTCGAAGTTAGAACGATATGGTTATGACTTTTCTTCCATTTGATCACCCTTTATAAAAAAATTGTGACATAAACTAATGGTCTTCAGACTTACTCCTATTTCAATCCATGAGTGACTTTTGACGCCAACATTTTTGGCACCGTTTTCGGGGATGACGTTGAAAAGTTTCCCTTGGATAGAATGACATCGAGCCTCTGATTCTGAAGGTGCATTAGGCATCAGAGCCCTACAAGATTGCTACTGTGCACCTGGTGACTCCATTGTGACAACTCCACTGTGGTGAACCTGTTGTTTTAATTATGGCTTCCAGAGGTAGACACACGTGGTCTCATCCACATCTGCCTCTAGCTATGCCTCGAGCTGATCCGAAGGTGATTATCAAAAAAGTAAAGGCCTCTCAAGGAGAAACTTCCACCACTGAACCAGGTAATTTTCCATCTCCTTCTGTAGAAAATCCATTTTCTTCTTCTCGTCCTCCTAGCAGACCTTTTTTTGAAGTTTCCCATTTCCTGAATTTAGAAGTGTTCCTGCTGAGTTTTCCCCTCCTGGTCTGGGATTGGAGGGACAAATCCTTGTCACTCCCCTCTCCCCTGAAGTTGTACTTTGGCGTAGACCAAGGACCATGGAAGATTTCACCGCTCCTAGCTTTACCACACCTCCTCTTATTAGTGTTGTTGCTACTACGTAGAGGGAAGTGTTTGTTAACTCAATCCCCTTAGCCTTCTCTCTGAATCCCCCATTGTTTCCCCTTCCATATGGAAGTTCATTTCCAGTATCCCCTATATTTCAAGATCCTTTTCCTCCGAGTTCTCCTCCACATAATATTCCTATGGCAGGAGCAAATCCCCCCATGACTATAATGGAGGCTATAATAGCTACTAGGTACGCTCCCCTTTTATTACCTCAACCTCTCAATGCCCTTCCAGCAAATGGCTATCTCAAGCAGCTGCCCAAGTTTACAGGCAAAGGGGACATAGCTGCAGAAGAACACCTTGAAGCATTTTAGAGTTTTATAGATGATCATGTTATCATGAATTCAGATGTATGGATGAGGATTTTCATACATAGCCTTGAGGGCGAGGCTAGAAAGTGGTTTAGGGCCCTGCCTCCTGGATCTATTGATGGGATTGAGGCTTTGGATAATGCCTTTTTGAGACAGTGGGGAGACAAAAAAGACTTCATGTATTACATGACAGAGTTTGGGTCTTTGAAGAGAAAGGAAGGAGATTATGTCTTTGACTTCTCCAAGAGATTCAATAAAATGTACAATAAGATCTCTGTTGAGATAAATCCCTTAGAATCCTCTGCTAAAATCACTTATTCTAGCGCTTTTGATCCCGATTTCTGCCTCTTGTTGAGGGAAAGGAGAGCCACTACTCTAGCTCACATGCAAGATGCAGCCGTGGAAGTAGAATCTAGCATATTGGCTATTGACTGACTCAGGAGTAAGGTTGATAGAGACATATCTAGGAAGAGACCTGAAACCTCTCCATCCAATTCCTCTTCCCTTCCCCTTCAGACAGACGAGGTAACTAAAGTGATAAAATTGCTTTCACCTAGGATGGAAAGGTGGGAGTTAGAAGGGAAGCTCGTGTACAGAAATCCCCAAAATACTGATAAGAGAGGCTTCAAGAGGCCTAGTAAAAATGTGCCATAGGCTTTGCCAAGGGAACAAAGGAGAAAAGATAGAGATGATAAGAGGATTCAAACCCCTCTCCAAAATAACCTAGTTTCTCATGAGGAAGGAAAAGAGATAGATGAGATCGACCGTTAAATTCACTCTATCGAAGAAACTTCCCCTTTTCCCCATTTGACTCAATCTACATATGAAGAATCCCGTATGAGCATTCAAATTAATGAGTTGGGTAAAGGGGAAAAGGCCAACAACACTCCTAACATTTACCATCTAAGGTCAAAGAATAAAGAAGGGAATTTTGATAGCCATGATCAGCCCCTCATAGCGAAAAGGCCTGCTAAACCTGCAACAATCACTACTAAAGAAAAGAAAACTCAGAATACTTCACCAACAGCTAAATAACCTATCTCTAAGGTAAGGGAAGCTCCTAAGCCTATTTCCTCCTTTAGCTTTGAGAACAAAGTTCAAAAGATTATAATTCCCGTAACCCTCTCAGAACTAGTCATAAATGAAGACTTCAAAAGGTCCCTCTCCAAACTGCTACAATCTGAAGTCTCCCTAGCCTTCCACAGACTCAGTAAATATTCAAGATGAAAAGCTAGCAGTCGTCCTAGGTCCCATGGTAGAAGACAAATATGATTCATCCCCTCCCTTCTACACATCCCTAAACATACATGATAAGGTGTTGCATAATTGCCTCATGGATTCAGGAGCTTCCCACAACCTTATGCCCAAAATAGTCATGGAAGAATTGGGACTGGAAGTGACAAAGGATTATCATGATTTGTAATATTTTGATTCAAGGAGGTTGAAATTCCTTGGAGTCATCAAAGACTTGGTGGTCTCTTTATTTCAGCTGCCAATGAAGAGTGTGGTCATGGACATTGTAGTAGCTAATGTTCCCCCCAAGTTTGGCATGTTGTTGTTGAGATCTTGGATTAAAAAACTTAGAGGAACATTACAGATGGATCTCACATATGCCACCATTCTAGTCTTTGGAGAGGAACACAAGAGGTTGTATAGAGAAGCTCAGCTAGCCTACATTGTTAGTGATGAATCAAACCCCACCAATCATCCTATCTTCGCACTTGACACTAATTTGGGGTCTAGTTTATTGTAGCTCACTGATACTCTTGAAGACCCTTCTCAAATCAGAAAGCAACCCAGATTTATTCACGAGATACCTCCTCCAACCACCTTTTTTTGGAGTATTTTCTTTGATGGAGCTTCTTCTAGTGAAGGCGCTGGCACTAGAGTGGATTTTGTGTTGCCTTGTCAGGAAACCATATCCCTCTCATACAAGCTAGAATTTGAAACTACCAATAATGTGGAAGAATATTAAGCTCTTGTTCCAGGTTTAAGGGCTGCAAAAGAGATGGGAATCGAGGGGGTAGCAGTGTTCGGAGATGTTGAGTTGATTATCCAGCAAGTCAGAAATGCTTATTGGGCTAAGCATCCTCGGCTTAGGAGTTACAAAAATGAGGTGTGGGACCTGATTGATCATTTCTTCTCAGCTTTCAACATTTCTTTTATTCCAATAGAGGAAAATGCTTTGGTTGATTCTTTAGCTGCCTCAACTAGTCTGTTCAGGATCCCTCTACCGCCAAAGATCAAATATGATGTTGAGATAAGATATAGGCCATCTATACCAGACAATATCAAGCATTGGAAGGTATTCGAAGACGATCTTGAAATCGAAAAATTTCTTCATTTTGTCAATGAATTTTCTACATTGCACATTGATCAGGATCCTGATCTTGAAAGTCACCCTCACCCTGAGGTATTTTTAAATAAAATTGTTGATCACGATATTATTCATCTACCTAGCAATCGCATTCCGAAGAGACTAGTCCCTTTAGAAATATTCTTCGATGGGAATGATGTGGCAGTAAAGCGTAGGGTTTCAAATGAAAATGTTGATACAGCCGAGTGAAACATTGGCACATAGGAGGAGCCTAAGTTTGTCAAGTTGTCAAGCAACCTGACCAAAGAACAGAGGGTCAAGTTGTCAAGCAACCTGACCAAAGAACGGAGGGCTGGATATACTGAGTTATTAAGAGAATTTGTTGATGTGTTTGCATAGACCTATGAAGACCTCAAGACATATGACACATCTGTCATTGAACACAAGATCCCACTGAAGGAAGAGGCTAAGCCATTTAGGAGGAAGCTAAGATAGATAAATCCCATGTTGTTTCCTGTCATGGAGATATAAGTGAAGAAGTTGTTAGATGCCCAAATCATTGTCCCCTTGAGATATTCTAAGTGGGTGGCCAATTTGGTCCTGGTAAGGAAGAAAAGTGGAGAAATCAGGCTCTCTGTTGATTTCAGGAACCTGAATAGGAGCTCAACGAAGGACAACTATCCCTTGCCCAACATGGAACACATATTGCAAAGGGTAACTGGTGCATCTAGGATATCCATGATTGATGGTTTTTCTGGCTACAATCAGATATCAGTCATGCCTGAGGACAGAGAAAAAACAGCCTTCGCCACTCCTTGGGGCACATTCATGTATGCCAAAATGCCTTTTGGATTAATGAATGCAGGAGCAACATTTCAGCGAGCCATGGACATAGCCTTCATCGGGGAGAAAGATCAGTTTGTGGTGATCTATCTAGATGGCATCACAGTCTTCTCCAGGTCTGATAAAGAGCATTGTTGTCACTTAAAGAAGGTTTTCTTGAAATGTCGGAGCTTTGGCCTTTCCTTAAATCCTAAGAAATCTTTGTTTTATATGAAGGAGGGGAAGCTATTAGGCCATATAGTATCAGCAGAGGGGGTGAGAATTGATCCCAGTAGGGTAGAGGCAATTCATACCCTATCACTTCCTAGGTATAGAAAGGAAGTCCAGGCTTTTTTAGGAAATATTAACTTTCTGAGGAGGTTCGTCTCAAATTTTGCTGAGCTGGTGAAACACATCACAACTATGATCAGAAAGAGAAATGAAGTGAAGTGGACTGCTGAACCCAGGGAATATTTTTTCCAAATAAAAAGGGCATTGACTGAGGCACCCGTGTTGATCAGTCCAGATTATTCCATGGATTTCCTAGTCTTTTCTTTTGCTTCTTTTCTTACAGTAGCAGTGGTCTTATTGCAGAAAAACAAGGAAGGGAGAGAGCAACACATTTCCTTCTTTAGTAAGACATTAAGAGATGCAGAAATCAGGTATGAGATCATGGAGAAACATGCCTATGCTTTGGTGAAATATCTCAAAGATTTAAGAGTCTATGTATTTCACTCAAGAGTGACTGCATACGTTCCTTCGGCCTCTGTGAAAGACATCCTTGTATAGCCTAACATAGATGGGAGAAGAGGTAAATGGATTGTTAAGATCCTTGAGTTTGACCTAGAGATAAATCCCACCAAGTTGGTTAAAGGGCAAGGTTTAGCCAAGCTGCTAGCTGAATCCAATTGCAAGGCCTTGGGGGTTGGCTTAATCAGTGCTTGCTCAGAAAATCAACAAGCTAATTCACCCAGCAAAATATCTCAGGGTGGCTTATCACTAGCAGAATGCACCTGGTACAGAGACATTTTGTACTTTCTGCAAGAATTGAAGCCCCCTAATGGGGTGGGAAAAAGCAAGGCAAGAGCTTTAAAGCTCAAGGTGGTTAGATATTGCTTTATTGACCAAGTCTTGTACTGGAAAGACCCTCTTGGGGTGTTTCTGAGGTGTTTGAACCCACAAGAAGCCCATAAAGTTATGTTTGATTTCCATAGTGGCCTTTGTGGAGGGAATCATTTTTGGAAGACCATAGCTCACAAAATTCTCAGGGCTGGGTACTACTGGCCCACCTTATTCACTGATGTCTGCAGAGGAGACAGAGCTTGCATCAAATGCCAAAGGTTCTCAAGAAAGTAGTAGCTCAAATCTCTGCCACTAAATCCTGTAGTAGCTTCAACACCCTTTCAATAGTGGGGGTTGGACTTCATTAGAGAAATTTATCCTCCTTCAAGTGGCTAGCATAGATGGATCCTTACTGCAACAGACTATTTCACCAAATGGATAGAAGCGCCCCCCACTAGGAGTGCTTCACACAAGGTAATTATCAGCTTCCCGGAGGATATCATAGCCAAATTTGGTTGTCCCGGCAGAATTGTCACTGATAATGATGCTTATTTCAAGTCTGAGTCTCTGGTTAAGTTCTGTGAGCAGTTCGAGATTTCACTAATTCACTCCACTCCCTATTATTCTCAAGGAAATGGAATGGAATAATATTCCAATAAAAGTCTAATCAAAGTTATTAAAATATTATTTGAAGACAATAAGAGGGCCTAGGATTCAAAGCTCAAATTCACCCTATGGGTCGATCGAGTGACAACAAAGAAATCCTTGGGCACCTCACCTTTCCAACTTGTTTATGGGATGGAGGTTGTGTTTCCCACTTAGTTTTCTTTGCCTGTAGAAAAAATATTTCAAGATCATGAAGGAGAGCCAGACCATATGGTTAGAAGAATTCATCAGGTGGTGGAAGTGCAACATATTAGGGAGCAGGTAATGGACATAGCTCATAGTCATCAATAGAAGATCAAGCAAGCCTTTGACAGGAAGGTCAGGAAGAAGGAATTCGAGCTGGGTGATTTTGTGCTTAAGTGGGATGCACCTAGGAAGGATAGGGGTAAACACAACAAGTTTGATGCCCTCTAGATCGGGCCCTTCAAAATCTATGAAGTATTCTCAAATAACACGTATAGGTTGCAGGATTTGGAGGGGGAAGAAGTTTTTAATGGCCGAGTAAATGGGCATTTTCTGAAGAAATGTTTTGTTTGAGCCTCAGACAACTCCTCTATTTTTGTAAATATTGTTTTTCTATTTATTTTCAGCTTAATAAATGACTCCATATCCCAACAGAAAGGCACTGAAACTGCATAAGGAGTTCTTAGAGTATCACAGGGACGACTCTATCCCCCGTGGAGCCTAATGTTATCACCAATTCTTGTAAAGAGGGGGTTTTCCTAAAAGATAGGCCCCTTTGGGTGGAAAAATGCGAAGAAGTGGGGTAAAAACCCACTTACCCTAGGTTGGGGCGCAAATGCACATTTGGTTAAGTGGCAAGAAGATCTAGGTGGCTAGAATCTGTGCACCCAGATCTACGGTCAAGGTTGGATTTTGGAGTCTCCTCGCCATTCTACCTTTAAAGTGAGGGGGGTCCGGAATTAGACGC
>ML807280.1:102969-134151 GCA_009831015.1 Picea engelmannii
TTAATAAGGGGGGTGGGGGGGTCCAGAATTAGCGGCTTAAAGTGCCGCCCCCCTTGTCACATCTTTGGTTTTCTCCATCATCCACCTTCTGCCATGTGTCTTCCACTCAATGCCATCCTGGCCCATCTCTTTCCCCTTTCTTCACTCCCACCTATCACCTCCTGCCAAGTGTTCCTCCCTGCATTCTTTCCTTGGTTGCCACTTCCCCCGTGTCATGTTCCTTTTCCCTTTTTTCCATCTCATCGTCCTCCTCCTCCTCTAGGCCCATCACCTTGTGGCTTCCTTGTCACTTTCCCATGGCACTTCGCCTCGTCATCCAGTGCCATAACTCTCGTCTCTCCATCCACATGGCCCCTCCTCATCTCATCGTCCTCTCACCTCCTGCCATGTGCCTCTCTCTCTCTCCCAATCACCTCCACCTATATGGTTGTCCCTACTCCTCCTGCCATCTGCCTCTCTCTCTCTCCCAGTCACCTCCACCTATATGGTCGTCCCTACTCCTCCTCCACCTTATCTCTCTCACCCACCTGTACCCCGTGCTCCATGCCACTTCCACTTGTTTCCTATCCATACCCTATGGAATTTCTCATCTGGTGTCACAACACCACCTCACCCTCCTCGCCAGGGTCTCATCCACGTCCGCCTACTGGGTCTCCTTGTAGCAGTCCAGCAAAAGAGAAACACCAAGGAAAGGTTGCCACATTTTCCGAGTGTAGAGTTGATCGGGGTTGTTCCCAATCCAAAGGAAGCAGTTATTAAGGTGGTTGGTGGTGGTTAAACATCATCTCCACCATAAATGGAAAGCCCAGAAAAGGACCCGAGACAGGTCAATTCTTTTGCAGGGTGCCAGGAGTCCGATTGCGTCTGACATAACCACACAACCTTCCAAAGAGTGCAGGTGCATTCTAGTAATAAACATGCAGATGTAATGTTTTTTAATGATAAGTCTCGGTTTTGTTGTTGTTATTGGCTCTGGGTATATGTAGGAAATTTTTCCATTTTTGTGGGCATCGATGGTAGAGCTAAGCTCTCGATTGTAAAGTTTTAATGGACATTCTGGTTCCTTGGTTATGTATCTGTATGTGAAATTTCTTGTTTAATGACAGTCAACTTTCCCATTCCATCTAGTTTTCATCTCATACTGAGGGAGTTCCTGATTGACTGATTCACATGAATTATTGTGACTGTGTTATGATATAGGATTTATTGTAGCACTGTTATATTCTCCAGTGTTTATGCATTTGAATGTAAGAAATTCTTGTGTTCAGGTTTTCCTTCTATAGGCTGTTAGAAGCTCGATGTTTATAATAGGCCTTTGCATTTCCTCATATAAGTCTTCCTCCTTCTCACCCTTACTACAACCTATTGTCTGAAGTTAAATCAAAACCTCACCTGCTTGTGCATGTTCGGCCTAGTTTCAAAATTAGAACGATATGGTTTTGAGTTTTCTTCCATTTGATCACCCTTTATAAACAAATCGTGACATAAACTAATGGGCTTCAGGCTTACTCCTGCTACAATCCAGGAGTGACTTCTGATGCCAACAGAAGGTCCTAAAAAATAATGTGAAATTCAATAGGAAATAAATCAAGATCAGTAAAAGGAAGTACCTATAAACGAATATGGGACAATATCAAATTCTGATGATTTCATAAGTAGTTAGCAAAAGAAAGAAAATACAAAAATAAGTTTAAATTGGTTTTTACAAAATCAAAGGATTATGCCAAAGAGTTTTTAAATTAACATATGGAAAATATTGACTATCTATAGATTAGTGGTCAAAAAAAAAATCATTGGTAGGGTTAGTTGTAGAATACAAGAAGAGGAAAAAATAAAGGTAGCAGAGAATTTCAAGGAGTATCATTCAACAAAGATCAATTGATAACAAAATTGGTATTTAAATCAATTGGTATAATTCCTCAATTGATATTCCTATGAAATATCAAAGAAGAATAAGAAGCCGATCAATAAGATCCATACTCTTGTTCTATTTGATAAAGGAAAGTCAGTAAAAACTCAAGAGGAGTATTTTGGTTATTAAATAAGAAAGTAATTAGATTAAGTTTTAAAAGACTTGATCACTACAAATGGGTATCACTACAAAATTGGTATCAAGGAGACTACTTATTTTAACACAAAAATCCCAATAAACTGAGATAAGAAGTTAGTAAATTAACAATGGAAGAGACCTTGTCAGAAAAAAGCCACACTTTCTAAAAAAAAGGGAGAGAGTAGTGAGAGGTAGAGAGAGCATATTGGCAGTGGGAGTTACCCAAGTTCATATTTTGGTCAACAAAATGTAGACGAACAGAGGTTGATCATAAGGGGAGAAACCCTTTGTCATTGATGTCAAAGGGGGAGAGTAACTTCATAGAGAAAATAATCATCACATGGGGAGTTTGAGTATGAAGTTAGTGTGTTTCCCTCAATGACAAAGGGGGAGATTTTTGGACATATTGTCTTTAATATGTTGTCATTGATGTCAAAAGTCGATGTCATTGTGATGTGATGATAAGTTGTTATGATGAATTGTCATTGGTAAGTTATCATTAATGAATTTTCATTGATGTCAATAGTATAACAGTTAGCAGAGAATGAAAATGTCAAACAGTATGCAGATATTCAAGCTTATAAACAAGGACATTAATAAAATATTAGAAGGAAGAGTGCATTGTATAAATTTCGTTGAGATCGAAATCCCCATAGGAAAATGCCAAAGGATTCAAGAAAGAATCATGCTCATTGAGATGGCTTTAAGGAGTAGTCACACATAAATACATAATGTGAGGTGCAGAGGAATCCACTCTAAAGATCAGAAGAAATAACGATGAGAAGAAAGATCATTATATTGAGGTGAAGTCAATATTATGAAGAATTATATCTGGACCATTAGATCTGGGAGTTACAAGAGAAGGACCATTGGAGGATTGGTCAATGATCAGATCAAGTTGTTACCATCGGATATGCAAGCGCCAGATCAAGGGTAGGGATTGATTGCGGAGCACGAAGGGAGAATTAAACAATGCGTTAATTCCAATCCTGCAATTAGTCTATACCATCGATCATTACCCTCCAAATAGATCTATGGTTGGCATCAGTTCCACTACCAATGAGGAGTTTCCATTACGGAGCTCAGCGATAGCTTTAAACATCATGCTAGTTGGGACCCCGCAATCATCCCTAATTGTTGACCTACTACGGGAGCATTCTCTACCATTGGATCAATTTGAGTGGAAGGGTAGGATAAGCAAGGCAAAAGGGATAAGACTACTTATTTTAACCCAAAAATCCCAATCAACTGAGATAGGAAGTTAGTAAATTAACATGGGAAGATACCTTGTCAGAAAAAGATACCGTTTCAGAAACAAAGGGGGAGAGTTGTCAGAGGCAGAGAGAGCATATTGGCAGGGGGAGTTACCCAAGTTCATATTTTGGTTAACAAAATGCAGAAAAACAGAGGTTGATCATTAGGGGAGAAACCCTTTGTCATTGATGTCAAAGGGGGAGAGTAACTTCATAGATAAAAGCATCATCACAGGGCGAGTTTGAGTATGAAGTTAGTGTGTTGTTCTCAATGAAAAAGGGGGTGATTGTTGGACACATTGTCTTTAATATGTTGTCATTGATGTCAACGGTTGATGTCATTGTGATGTGATGATAAGTTGTTATGATGAATTGTCATTGATAAGTCATCATTAATGAATTGTCATTTATGTCAATAGTATAATAGTTAGCAGAGAATGAAAATGTCAAATAGTATGCAGAGATTCAAGCTCATAAGTAAGGACATTAATCAATTCTTAGAAGGAAGAGTGCATTGTAGAAATGTCCTTGGGATCGAAATCCCCACAGGAAAACTCCAAATGATTTAAGAAAGAATGCTACTCATTGAGATAGTTTTAAGGAGTAGTCATATAGAAAGACATAACACCAGATGCAGAGGAATCCACTCTAAAGCTTGGGAGAAATAATGATCAAAAGAAACATTGTTAGATATAGGTGAAGTCAGAGTTTTGAATAATTATACCAGGACCGTCAGATATGGGAGTTATAAGAGAAGGACAGTTGGAGGATTGGTCAATGATCAGATCAAGTTGTGACAGTTGGATATGCAAGCACTAGATCAAGGGTAGGGATTGATTGTGGAGTGAAAAGGAAAGAATGCGTTAATTCCAATATCACAATTAGTCCAGACTGTTGATCGTCACCCGCCAAATAGATCTACGATTGGCATCAGTTCCACTACCAACGAGGAGTTTCCCTTGCAAAGCTCTACGATAGTTTTAAACAGTGTGCTAGTTGGGACCCCATAATCATCCCTTATCATTCATCTAATCTGGGAGAATTCTTGATCGTTGGATCAAGTTGAGTGGAAGGATAACATAATCAAGGCAAAAGGGATGAGATCCGGAATTCCCGATAGTTTTTCGATTAAGTTAATCTTTTTTGAGTTAAAAAAGGACCATCAGATATGAAGCAAGAGCTTCAAAATGTTTCTCATCCATTAGATCAATATTTGATCTAGAGTTAAGTATTAGTCATTGATTTGGAATAGAAAAGGGGAATTGTTATACCAACAGTGGTCAACTTTGGCGCTAACCACTTTGGCAAAAAAGTGTTGAGAATAAGTAAGATTACTCGAAGGCCGAAGTCCTGAAGTGGACATGAATCATCCAATCTGAGGAACACTTCGAATAAAATATCAACCATTGGATCAAGTAAAGTGGAAGGACATTGTAAGCCAAAAATATTCTAAAGAGGACATGAGTCATCCAATCTGATAAATATTTTGGGAGTCATATTGACCATCTGATCTATAAAGTGGAAGGATAGGATAAGCAAAGATGAAGGTTGGAGCCTCAAAGTCCCAAAGTAAATGAGGACCATCGGATCTGAACAATACATGATGGTCGTTGGATCAGAATAGTGGTCAACTTCAACACTGACCACTTCAAAGAAAAGGATTCATAACATATGAGTTCACCTAAAGGCTGAAGTTCTGAAGTCACTCTCAGTCATCGATCTGAGATACATTTCGATAGTTACGACAACAATTTGATCCAAGAGAATAACATGTGCCACATGAGGAGATCAATGTTAGCAAGGACATGTGGTGCAATCAGATGATGACAAGTGTCAAAGTGCAATTGGCATTTTTAGGTATGCGTAATTCATGAATCTAAGTGACATGTCACATCCTATCAGTCAATGTCACGTCAACAAGTTACGTCACTCCAGGAGTTTTTTACTTCCATAGTTTCACCACAAGAAAATACTTGAAGTCCCGAAGTTTCGAAATGAACTAGAACCATTCATCATGTAAATAAAATCCAATCGTTTGATCTACTTCGACAAAATGAACTCCGAAAGATTGAAGGAATGTGAAGGAGAAATCACCCGAAGCACCGAAGGCCAAAGTCAACGTTAACTGTTGATCTACTTCAGGAGCTTTCCCAAATGATGATCAATTATACTGGAAGGATAGCATAAGTGGAGGTGTTAACCGACATCAAGTGGTCACCATTACTTTATGACTCATTCGGTAGGTAATCACTTCGGAGGTATTGCTACTCTAGAATTCAGGAGCCATGAATAGCCAAAGTTCCAAAGTAAATGAGAATTGTCCAGCTCATCGTGACATTAAAACATGATCTTCGATCTTGGCAAGTGATCAAGCACTTCTTTATCATAGCGCCTAATCACCACCTTTGGTCATATGGAATAAATAAACAAAGGGAAAAAGAAGAGGCAACGCTCAAATCAATAAGCCTATGGTTTTGCGCATATGGTCATATGTAAATGGTTTGAAGGAAGCTCCTCATAAAGATTTAATTTAACAGAGAGTTAACACTAGAATAATATAGAGAATTGATAAAAGATCAAAATATGATCTTGATCTAGGTGGATATTGGTGGCCACCCACCTTTTCCAAATGGCTCAAAACAGTTTTCTGGCCATTTTGGCAATTTACTATTTTTAGCAGGTTTTAACTTCTGGGGCCATTATGAGGGTCCAAATGAAGGTTTTTCACGATCAAGGTTCTCAATGATAGCCAAAGGCATGATTGAGCCCCCAAAATGAATCTCCTCGACAATACCTTTCCAACGAGCTATCACATGCTTAAAACGAAGATCGTATGCAAACATTATGACCCAGGGAAGTTGATGTACTCACTTACCCAAACGGGGCCCACATGAATTTTGGCGCTTCATCTCCTAGGGTTAGGTTTTTGGATGTCTAGGACTTTTGGCATTCCAGTTTATTGTAAAAGGGCCTTCAAAGCCTCATTTTAATCATCTTCCTACGAATGCGAGTAGCCGTCACATCTCTTCTCAGAGATACGCTACCACCATTCTAACGAATCTTTCACTCTGTATTTTTACAGTCTCTGTACATTTATCTGATTAATAGAAATCGTGTATTACTGTATATCTGTGACTCTTCTTATATTTCCGCTATATCTCTGTTATATTGTTGTCTCTCATTTCGTGCCGAAAATAATCCAGATCAGTGGTTTTAGAGCAGGCTACTCTTGATCGTTTTTCAGTGCATGTCCCCGACGAGGTCCGCGTATATAAAGTTGGGTCTCGAGCTTGTCTCTCTTAAGGACAATTGCTCTTGCACACCCAAGAAACCCTCAATGGCAGAAGAAAATAAAAATGATGGAGCAAACGATCCTATCAGTCTGTTGCTTGAGCAAGCTCTCACGTGACAGAGGGATGAAATGATGGAGAACTTTCCCCACATCCTTCAACGCCTGCCAATAGCATCAGGCGCATCTTCATCAAGAGACCACTTTGGAGGCACCTCGCCTTTCAAGGTACAGGTTAATTTTGATATTCCCGTATTTCAAGGTCAAATAGATGAAGATGCCCTAGATAAATGGTTAAATGTATTAGAAGGTTATTTCTCTGTTCATAATTTTTCAGACAAGGAAAAGATCACCTTTGCACTCCTTAAGGCTCTCCCCCATGTCAAACATTGGTGGGAAACTTACTGGGAGTAGAGTTCCACAGAGGATTCTAGAATATATGGGGCCGAGCCCACTTGGGAATTTTTTTGTGGATGCGGTAAAGGAACAGTACTATCCTGTTGGCAACTATGAGGACCAGTACATGAGATGGACCACACTACGGCAAGAGAAGGGCCAATCAGTTCCGGAGTTCACCAATAGCTTCCATACCTTGTGCACCAAGATGGGTATCAAAGACTCTGAACGACATTTGGTTCTGAAATACCGTGGGGCTCTACACAGATACATCCAAACTGAAATGGATTTTATAGACATCTCATCACTTGGTGCTGCCTATCGATATGCTGTTAAAATCGAGCAGAAATTTAAGCACCAAAACAAACAGGAGTTTGGGTCTGCAAATCCACAACAACCAAAGTATGACAAAGACAACCCTAACAAACAGTCTCCCGAAAACCAGTCCAAGCCACAGGAAAAGAAGGGTCGCGGGAAGACAAAGAAGGACACTGGAAAATGGTGTGATTTCCACGAAAGCCCCTGGCACAACACTGAAGAATGTCACTCAAAACAGTCATTGGTGGCCGAGATCAAAGACAAGGAGCCGAACCCTGATTCAGAATCTGATTCTGAAAATACTGGTAAAAGACAGATCATCGATGCAGACCCCACTGCTATTGTTGCGACCGCAGTAATTCAACCAGAAGAACCAACAGATCCAGAAGAGGGGGAGCACCTTTTCCATTCACAGATGTGGGTGAAGGGGACCCCGATGCATTTTATTGTTGATAGCGGAAGCCAGAAGAACCTCATCTCAACAGAGGTCGTCAAACAGTTGGGATTGTCGACAACACCAAACCCGCAACCATACAACATTGGGTGGCTTCGCCAAGGACGAGATCTTTGTGTCAGCCAGCAGTGTCGATTGTCATACGGCATCCAACCCTTCAAGGATGAGGTATTATGTGATGTTGCTCCACTGGATGTCTGTGATGTTCTCTTGGGCCAGCCATATATGTGGAAGCGCCATGCTATCTATGAGTCTCGACCTCGTAGTGTCATTATTACTCTGGGGGCTCATCTCTACAGGATACCAGAGGTAGTTCCAACTACTACCCCACCTAAACAGTGCCGCAAGGTAGTATCTCATACTACAAAATTTATCTTCTCCACAATCTGTTCAAAGGGTGAACAGAAGGATATTGCAGCCACCACAGCTTCGGCCAAAGCACCTTCTATCCAACAGAAGCAGGTTGACAAGGTTGCAGCAAAGCATGAAGATTCCTTCTGCACACAGTCATCTAAAATAGCTAGACTGGTTAAAAAGGTCCAAACCTTCCAGCCATAGGTTCGTGACAGATTTCCACAAACTAAGCAGCCCGACTTCTCCAGCAAGACAAGCAACTCACCAAGATGCAGATTCAACAAATGCTTTTCCCTCTCCCCCAGGAACTCAACGCAATGGAGACCATTGCTTCCTAAGGAGGGAGGATTGATCTAGGTGGATATTGGTGGCCACCCACCTTTTCCAAATGGCTCAAAACAGTTTTCTGGCCATTTTGGCAATTTACTATTTTTAGCAAGTTTTAACTTCCGAGGCCATTTTGAGGGTCCAAATGAAGGTTTTTCGAGATCAAGGTTCTCAATGATAGCCAAAGGCATGACTGAGCCACCAAAATGAATCTCCTCGACAATACCTTTCCAACGAGCTATCACACGCCTAAAACGAAGATCGTATGCTACGACGCCGGGAAGTTGATGTACTCACTTACCCAAACGGGGCCCACATGACTTTTGGCGCTTCATCTCCTAGGGTTAGGTTTTTGGATGTCTAGGAATTTTGGCATTCTTGTTTATTGTAAAAGGGCCTTCAGAGCCTCATTGTAATCATCTTCTTGCGAATGCGAGTAGCCGTCACATCTCTTCTCAGAGATACGCTGCCACCATTCTAGCGAGTCTTTCACTCTGTATTTTTACAATCTCTGTACATTTCTCTCATTAATAGAAATCGTGTATTACTGTATATCTGTGACTCTTTTTATATTTCCACTATATCTCTGTTATATTGTTGTCTCTCATTTCGTGCCGAAAATAATCCGGATCAGATCTGTTTGTGAACTGAGAACACAACAAAAGAATGAGTATGATATAATGAGTCGATCTATCTATGTGATCAATTCATAAAGACAAAAGAACCGACACATAGTCATGATTAAAGGAGATTTAATTCATGAGCATTATGAACAAAGGATAAAAGGAAAAATGATATTAATTAAAGATTAATATTATCATTTAAATGAAAAGGTACAATGGTTCAAATATCAAAAGACACAATGATTCAAATTCACACCAGTTAGAAGACTATATAAACAAGAAGGAATGGTGAGAATATGTGTAGTTGAATTTGTTGAAGTATATATATTTATATATAATGGATTGAATGAAGGTTCATTCTATCAGGTTGGTGCTTGTTTACAAGTTGGGTCTTGCATGAGGATTGTATTCCTCACATCTCAGTTGGATCTGAGATCAACAAGCTAGGACTTGTTATGAGGGTTGGATTCCTCATTTCTCAGTTGGATCTGAGAACTACAAGCTAGGTCATGTAACAGAGAGTTGGGTCTCTCATAATTTTTTGAAGATGAAATTAAAATATTAATCTTATGTATTCATTCAAGTTAAATAAATAAATAAAGTATTTATTCTTTTATATATATATTGATTGAGAAAATGAAATAAATATTTGTTGTTCAGTTAGTTTGTGAAAAGTGGAAAATCGTCCAAATTTTTTTGACACTGATTCACCCCCCTCTCTTAGTGTCAAGTATCCATTAAAAAAGATCCCAAGGAAGAAAGTACAGGTTCTCCAAATCATCCTGATGAAGAACCAGAATGGGCAGTTGAATCGATAAAACCAGTTATTAGTCCTGAGATAATAAAGAGACCAACATGAATCAAATCCACTTTGTAGGAAGCACTAGGACATGAATCTCCAGGTGGAACCTTCAAGGAAAGGAAAATACCCAAGAGTTTCTCTAGTTATGTGACACTTATGACAAATATTGTGAATGCATAACCTTCCACCTTTGAAGAAGCAGCCAAGCAGAAAGAATGGAAGGAAACTATGATGGAAGAACATCAATCCATCATGAAGAACAATGTATGGGAATTTGTTCCTAGACCTCAAGGGAAGTATGTAGTGACTTCAAAGTGGCTCTACAAGATCAAACATGCAGTGGATGGAAGTATTGATAAATACAAGGCAAGGTTAATGGCTAGAGGGTTCTCCCAGAAAGAAGGAGAAGACTATAATGAAACGTTTACTCATGTGGCTAGATACACTTCTATCATATCCATTAACTCTCTTACAATGTCCATGGGATGGAGTCTACATCAGATGGATGTGAATACCTCTTTTCTCAATGGATTGATTGAAGAAATAGTGTACATAGAGAAACCTCAAGGTTTTGAGGTGCACCAAAGAGAGTCCCATGTTTGCGGATTAAAGAAATCCTTTTATGGACTCAATCAAGATCCAAGATCTTGGTATGCATGAATTGACAGTTATTTGATGAGACTTGGATTATCCAAAAGTTATTTTGATCCAAACCCTTATTACAATGTTGTAAATGATGTAGTTGTGATTCTACTACTATATGTTGATGATTTATTTCTAACAAGTACATAGCCTCTCACTATTCAGTGTAAGAGGGACCTAGCCTCTGAATTTGACATGAAGGATCTTAGTCTCATGCACTATTATTTGGGACTAGAAGCATGGAATAAGCTTGGTGAAATATTTTTAGGCCAAGGGAAGTATGTTGTGAATATCCTTCAGAGGTTTGAGATGACAGATTGAAAATCCATGGAAACTCCCATGGTGAAAAACCTAAAGAAGTTGAGAGTATTTGATTCTAATCTGGTAGACCTGTCCATTTACCAGCAGTTGATTGGCTCATTGATGTATTTGGTTAATACCAGGATAGACATTTTCTTTGATGTGAACACATTGAGACAGTTCCAGGTGGATCCAAGACATGAGCATTGGATAGAAGCAAAGTACATTTTGAGATATTTGTGTGGCACACTAAATTATGGTTTGAGATATGTCTCAAAAAGTGACATACAACTATAAGGATATATATATTATGATTGAGTAGGGAGTGAAAATGAAAGAAAGATCACTTCATGAGTATGCTTCAGTTTGGGCTCTACAGTGATCTCTTGGACTAGTAGGAAGCAAAATTTTTACGAACTCAGCATTGTAGAGGAAGAGTATATTGAAGCTTGTGATGCCTGTACGGAAGTAGTATGGCTCTGTAAGTTGGTTTCTGGACTATTTGATCAGGTGTTAGATTTGACAGTGATATACTGCGATAATCAAATTTGTGAGGCTTTCAGAAAGCCTCGTGTTCCATGAAAATTATAAGCACATTGATATCAAGTACTACTACATCCATGATGAAGTCCAAAAGAGAGAATTGAAGCTCTAGTACATCTCCACCAACGAGTAGAAAACAAATATTTTGATGAAGCCCTTATCCAAGGGAAAGTTTGTATACTTCAAGGAAAAGGTAGGACTTGTGGAGATTACTCCCTTGGTTGAGAGGGAGTGTTGATATTGTTTCATCATGGATAGTCTGTTTGGTGTTGGACTAACATTCTCCCTATGGAGAATGGTCCAAGTTGTACATATTGTTGATGTATCATGGACTAACATTTTTTGTGAAAAATGGTTCAGGACTAGCTCATTCTCCTGTGGCACAGGTGGTGACCCAATCAAGATGAATGGTCTGACCCCTAAGGCATGTATGGTGACCCAATTAGGGAGGTTGATACAGGAATCACATTTTATCTATGGTACTTATGGTGACCTGATTAGAGAAAATGGTCTGGGACTGGCATTCTTTTATTCGAATAATAGTCCATGTAGCCCATGGCATGGATTTCATCATCTGGGAGGAATGAAATTATTCATGTGGAAAAAATGGTGACCTGATCAGGAAGAATGGTCCTTGTAGTCATAGAACACTCACTTGAGTGTGTGACAACTAAGGGACACTCAGTTGAGTGCACAATTTTTAGCACCTGACTTATTCTAGCATCATGCATGATTACTTCAGATGAAGTATAGCCCAAAGAGTTTATGATAGATGATGTCTCATTTGATAATTGTTTTATATAACCCTTTAATAGATAAATTTATCAACATTGAGAATACTTAAATGTTCATTCTAAATACCTCCCTAGTTAAGAGGGAGTGTTGAATTTTCTAACTATGGTCAGTCTTCATAATCTATATTTTTGGTCTTAGAATATTTGTAAAGAATATTTAAATTCTCGAGACATAAAAAAAATTATTTTTTAGTAAAGTCCTCTTTAGAAATATTAAGAGGAAAATTTTGACTTTGTAAAAATAAAATTTTGGCTCCATTTGTAAAATTCAACCCCAACAAAATTGATAATCCGGCCCCAAAATGAGTAACAAATTAGTATAAATACTTCCCTGGGCTCTTCATTTGTACACACACTGAAAACTGCCTTCCTAAACAATTGCATCTATTACAGGTTCACCGGTTCTAGAATTAACTGGGCATCTCAAGTGAAGTCTTCTTGGCATCTATCTTTCGTCTATCTCTCTCCTTCTCCAGTGCATATTTTTGTGCAATTGTTGCAACTGTTGCAGGGGCCTAAACTTCTAGGGCTTGACTTGAAGGCTGAGACCAAGTTCTAAGTGTTTCTCTTGTTGTACAAATAATTATCTATTAAAAGGTGTTAGGTTCCTTTTGGCACAAGAGTGAGCAAAAGGAGGTCCCTTAACTATATAGTTAGGCTGTCCAGAAAGAACAATAGAGAGTTAGTTGGTTAGTGGCTCAACTAACATAAAAAAAAAAAAAAAACAAGAAATAAACAACAGTGAAATAAATCTAAACTAAAGAAAAAAACTTGAAATGATTGCACAAAAGAAAACACAAGAGAGATATACCAAGTAAATTGATATTCAAATTGATACTCCTTGGAGAAATATGGGAACTTATGAGTCCCCTCTTCCTCCTTGGGAAGTCTCTTGAGTCCCCAAGTACAAAGTCTTGTTTCTAATATCAATGGCTAACAAAGAAAAATGGTGAAGAAAAAAGTGATGGACTACTCAAGTGGAGAGATTCCTAACACTTGATATGGATTCCCAAAGCTTTCTAAGAGGAAGATGGCTTCCCAAAACTAAAAATGGGAAGCATAAAAATACTCAAATGCTTCTTCTTCTTTTCATACAATGGCCCTTTATTTATAGGAGGATGGACAGATTTTTATTAACGAGTTCCAAATGTGAATGGGAGGCCCTTGGAGGTACCTCCTATCCTTTTTTAGTGATCCCAAGGAGAAATTTGGGGGTGATTTTGGGTATGGCGTAGATCCCCTTCATCCAAAAAGTGGTTGAGGCCTGACCAAACTCATCAATGTGTTGTTTTTGTGTCTATGCGGGTATTTCAATTGTCAGTCGCACACTGTTCACATACTACATCGTGTTAGCCCATGTGGATGTGCATGCGCTTCTTTGGTTGGATGTGTGTGGATTTCCAGAACCTCTTTTACATAATTTTATGGTTGTATAGCCAAGCTGAGTGTAATCCTTTCATGAGTATTGGTAGTATGTTATGTTTGTGTTAATTGTTTCTTTATCCATTGTCTTTATTTGCAGTGAGCCATTTTCCGTTGATAACAAATGCTCCCTGATATGTGAGGTTAGGGGCATATGTATAGCTGGACTACATCATAGTTTCTTTTGATGATGATGACATTGTGTAGAAAGTGAGAAAACTTGAATGTGAGGAGTTGTGAGAGTCATTCGTCGGAGGGAGAGGGGGTGGAATATTAGTACAAAGTAGGCTAGAAAAAAAAAAGTGTTTGTACAAACAAGGTGGGCATGCCCCATGCTCGTATCATGAAACCATAGAAATAGTAGTAACTGAACTTTCTGACGAAGTAGATATTTGTAGTGCCCTCGGGGACATTAGAAACAATAGGTGACAATTATGATGATGGAACTAGATCTAAATCGGGTGGTGAATGACTCGGAGGCCTTGATGGCCTAATCAAATTCAGAGGTCTTTGGCCACTACTAAAAATTGAAATGTTCACAAAGTAAGATCCACAATAACATGATATTGTGCTAGATTTGAATGTCATGGGGATCAACAACATCAAAGGGAAAGGGTATGTGCATAGAGGTGGTATGTGGTGTGGGAAAGGGAGAGAAGGTTCCTTCTTCTTGTGTGTGACTCTTTGGTTGGTGGTAGTGCCCCCTGCTCCAGAGGTAGAATCTCTTGTAGTGGTAATATTTCCTCCAATTGTGTGACTTGTTGGATGAGTGGTTGGATGACCTATTGATCGTGGCAATGGGACAGTAGGTTGTGGTGGAAGCGATAACCCTGGTACCATAGTTGGTGGTTCGAGATAACATACAGGGATGGATATAACTATTGGGCTCAAGATATGATCACTTTTATGACGTTTATTATACACTTTTTCCACATGTACATATGCAATTTTCATCTTTTAAAGAAGATCTTTGAAGAATTTTATGATAAAATGGTATGATTGACATAAGGTATGTGTAATTCATGTTTAATGATTGTATCAAGTGTAATTCATCAAATTTTATGATTTCCAAGAGCTAATTCATGGGTTTTTGGTGTTACGGGGCAAAAACACACTATGTTTCTAGTTTCAACACTTGATCCGACACTCATTCTAGCACTCATTCTGACACTCGATCTGGCACTCCATCCAACACCTCTTACTGCACAAAAATGGAGGGTGATTTGGCGGTTATGGTATTGGCAGCCAATGGGGGGGTGAATCAATGACATGGGTTTTGTTCATGCTTATCCCCTCCAGCTACTGAGCTCTTGACAACTCAATTTTGGGTTTTTATGGTGGGTGATTATTGGCTAGCTCTATTTCAGTAATTAGGGCTCCATTAATGAAATTTGCCAATTTTAGAAGTGGTTCGAACCTCCTGTGGTTCACCACTTTGTCTGTAAACATTATAAATACCACCGTGGTGGTCAGATAATTGTTAAGTAGTAGAAAAAGTTGTGTGTTAGAGACAAAAACGATTTTGGCTCTGTTTTTGCATTTTTCAATTGCCAGAATTGTATAAAACTGTGTTTCTGTGTTTTAATGGTGAATTCCTTTTGCTGAGCTCGTGGTGTGCTTTTAGGGAGTGACCACGACTTGCTAGGGGGCCCACCAGCAGTCTGGTAACTCTTCCATGTGTTGTTTATACATTTCATAGCTTAGACATCTCTCTTTTTCATTTCCTGTACATGTATTTCTATCTTTCTTCTGTTATATAATTTGTTGTTGTAGCTTAATGATTTGGTGCTTTTGTAGGTTAGTATAAAGGCGTGTGGTAATATTCATTGATTTTATAGATAAAGATGAATTTGCAAATTCATCTACTAACCCCGTGTGCAAGTAGACATTAGATTACGTTTTATTCATGCTTTTGAAATTTGATTTAAAATAAGAATTAAAACAGAGTAGAACAGAGTTTTAGTTTATGTTTTCTTTAACCAAGGCTTCAGTGGATGGATAGGGTTAGTTTCATCTTTTCTTGCCTATTCAATTGTTAATTAGATTTTTCTTAATTAGTTGTTGATTAATTTATTCATTAGTTTACTTTGTCATGCTTTAATTTTTGTTTTAAGCATTTTCCTTATTACATTTTGAATTGTTAAGATAAAGCTAGTTTAGTTTATGTTATGTAATTTCTTGCCTAGAATTAGATTGCAATTATAGTTCTTAGTTAATGAATGAGTTTAAGTATGAATTTTTCTTATGTAGAATAGAAGTATAATGATGATCTCGTTATGTTGTTGATGGTTAATAAATGAAAATGTGGTGTATTTAATATTGTTTTTGTCTTCACACAACCACCAGCATTATATTTGACTTTTCATAGGTTAAAGATAGTTTCTTGCTTTCATAGCTTAGAAAATAATTGTATTGTTGTTGTAGGATAGATAGACTTTGCTTTGATAGATTAGATAGTAGGTTTCTTATCATAGATTAAGAATTAGTTTTTAATCTTTCTTGCTTGCAATAGAATAGATTTCCTTTCATGCATTACATTGAGCATTTAGATTTCCTTTCACGCATTAGAAATAGTTTTGCATTAGGCATTTAGTTCACTTGCCTCTTAGGCTAGATAGTTGTTCAATGAGAAGTTTTACTTAGAGTTGTTGGTTGCCTTTGCTTACATGTCTTTTTCTTTAGTAGGTTAGTTAGGTGTCTTTGATTACTTGTTTTTTTCTTTAGTAGGTTAGTTAGGTGTCTTTGCTTACTTTTCTATTTGCTTTAATAGGTTAGATAGGTGTTTTTTCTTACTTGCTTATTTATTTTCTTTCATAGAGTAGTTTCTCATTGAATGTAGGTTGGCAAGTTAAATAAGTTTTCTTTTGTCATTTCCTTATTATGCTTAGTAGTTTGCCTTTGATTATTGTTGAACTAGTTTTCTTTACATAGGGTTTTACTTACTTTCTTAGGAACTATCCATCGATCCTTGGCCCAAAAGTACTTAGGTTACCTAGTTTCATTTTTCTTAGTAGGGTTTGCTCTTTAGATATCTTTGGTTGAGTACATTAGACTTAGATAGTTTTCGTCCTTAGTTAGACTATACTCCTACCAGCCTTCTACCTTTGGCATATATTTTGATACAACTCTAAGTTTACTTACCCCGGGTTGACAATTTAATTAAGGGTTTTTACTGTGTTTTTAGTACATTTAGAACACCCATCATTTTTGGCATCATTGCCGAGGAATTGTCTCAAGGTAAGAAGTAGTTAGGAAATAGATCATCCTTAGACCTTAGCATTAGCTTGGTGGTGGGGGGACTTTAAGATGAGAGGTAAGAACCTATGCATCTGCTATAGCAAGTTCCCCCAAACCCAATGGCAGTTTTTCTTTTTCTTTTTGTTTTCTTTCATCAATAGACCTAGAAACCAAATGGTAGCTTTTTCTTTTGTTTTTCCTTTCTTTCATGAATAGGCCTAGAGACCCACAAGGTAGATACATTAAATCTAAATCATACCTTTCAGACAAGGTTCCTTATGATCTATTTGGGGGAAGGAGCATTTCGCTTATAAAATCCACAGACCGATACCGAAAAACAGGAGCTAGCTCAACCCAAAGAGCTAAAGCAGTCTCTAAAAGAGACTAAAACATGGAGCACTATAGAATAAGAAATTGAAGCATCAGTAAGAGTGGGATAGGAGGCAAGACCACTCGAGCCTTCTGTAGAACCAAACAATACAACCTTTGTTTTCTTACCACCATCAGGAGATCCTAACTTTGTGGACATAATCTTTGTGTGAACCAAGTTTTATCAAATGGCAAGATGAACTCAGAAGCAACTTTTAGCCTGAGGGAACTTTCTCAAATCCTAGCAATAGATGGGATCTCTTCTTCTCAAGAAGAACACATCTTGACAATAGCAAAGAACTTGAATACCTCTCCATAAATATTAGAAGAATCAAGGTCCTATGAGCTACAAAGTGATTTTCCTTTCCAAAATGCGAAGGAAAATGAGAAATTATGGACTACACCTCATAGAGAGCAATCATTAACACCTAGGATTGAGGAGTTCTCAACATCCATCTCAACAGGTCCTTTATGTACTTCAAAAATCAATCATCCAAAAGAAGAGGATCTGCATAGCATGATGAAGGAGAGCATAGAAATTACTGTTGATAAACATTAAGATTACATTGAAATTTGGTTTCAAGAGGTCATCAGGACACAATAATATTCTCTTCTTCAAAACCTTCTGATGCCAAAACAAGTAGGTTGGTTGGTTCTTCATATCCAGGTAATCACTGTGGTAAATTTTTCATATATGGATATAAGTATGTTTCTTATCTTGCTCCACACATGGTTACATTGGAAGAGCTCTTGCACCTCAATAAATATTTTCCCTTTCTTTTTAGGTAGGGTAGGATAGTAAATAAAAGTTGCATATTGTTAGCTTAGCTTAGAGTCTAATGCAGCCTCATTTTACATTTTCTTTAAGAACTTTGAGATACATGTTCCTATGACTTGATCTCATTGATCTCATTAGTTTATTATATTTTAGAGTGTGGTTTTTGTAAACAATTTTAGAGATCTCTGTAGGTATTTATTTCACATGGGTTTTGTTCATGGGTTTTGTGCATGCTTATCCCCTCCAGCTACTGAACTCTTGAAAACTCGATTTTGGGTTGTTCTGGTGGGTGATTATTGACTAGCTCTGTTTCGGTAGTTAGGGCACCATTAATGAAATTTTCCAATTTTAGAAGTGGTTTGAACCTCCTATGGTTGACCACTTGGTTTGTAAACATTATAAATACCACCATGGTGTTCATATAATTGTTAAGTAGTAGAAGAAGTTGTGTGTTAGAGCCAAAAATGATTTTGGCTCTGTTTTTGCATTTTTCAATTGCTAGAATTGTATAAAACTGTGTTTCTGCGTTTTAATGGTGAATTCCTTTTGTTGAGCTTGCGGTGTTCTTTTACGGAGTGACCACGACTTGCTAGGGGGCCCACCAACAATCTAGTAACTCTTCCATGTTTTGTTTGTACATTTCATAGATTAGACATCTCTCTTTTTCATTTCCTGTACATGTACTACTATCTTTCTTTTGTTATACAATATGTTGTTGCCGCTTAATGATTTGGTTCTTTTGCAGGTTAGAATAAAGGCGTGTGCTAATTTTCATTGATTTGATAGATAGAGATGAATTTGCAAATTCATCTACTAACCTCGTTTGCAAGTAGATATTAGATTATGTTTTATTCATGCTTTTGAAATTTGATTTAAAATAAGAATTAAAACAGAGTATAATAGAGTTTTAGTTTATGTTTCCTTTAACCAAGGATTCAGTGGATGGATAGGGTTAGTTTCAACTTTTATTGCCTATTCAATTGTTAATTAGATTTTTCTTAATTAGTTGTTGATTAATTTGTTCATTAGTTTACTTTGTCATGCTTTAATTTCTGTTTTAAGCATTTTCCTTATTACATTTTGAATTGTTAAGATAGAGTTAGTTTAGTTTATCTTATGTAATTTCTTGCCTAGAATTAGATTGCAATTGTAGTTCTTAGTTAATGAATGAGTTGAAGTATGAATTTTTCTTATGTAGAATAGAAGTATAATGATGATTTTGTTATGTTGTTGATGGTTAATAAATGAACACGTAGTGTATTTAATATTTTTTTTGTCTTCACACAACCACCAACATTATATTTGAATTGTCATAGGTTAAAGTTAGTTTCTTGCTTTCACAGCTTAGAAAATAATTTTATTGTTGTTGTAGGATAGATAGACTTTTCTTTGATAGATTAGATAGTAGTTTTCTTATCATAGATTAAGAATTAGTTGTTAATCTTTCTTGTTTTCAATAGAATAGATTTCCTTTCATGCATTGCATTGAGCATTTAGATTTCCTTTCACGCATTAGAAATATTTTTTCATTATGCATTTAGTTCACTTGCCTCTTAGGCTAGATAGTCATTCAATGAGAAGTTTTACTTGCAGTAGTTAGTTGCCTTTGCTTACTTGTCTTTTGCTTTAGTAGGTTAGTTAGGTGTCTTTGCTTACTTGTTTTTTTCTTTAGTAGGTTAGTTAGGTGTCTTTGCTTACTTGTCTATTTTCTTTAATAGGTTAGATAGGTGCTTTTGCTCACTTTCTTATTTATTTTCTTTCATAGGGTAGTTGCTCATTGAATGTAGGTTGGCAAGTTAAATAAGTTTTCTTTTGTCATTTGCTTATTATGCTTAGTAGTTTGCTTTTTCTTATTGTTGAACTAATTTTCTTTACATAGGGTTTTACTTGCTTTCTTAGGAACTATCCATCGATCCTTGGCCCAAAAGTACTTAGGTTACCTAGTTTCATTTTTCTTAGTAGGGTTTTCTCATTAGATAGCTTTGATTGAGTAGATTAGCCTTAGATAGTTATCGTCCTTAGTTAGACTATACTCCTACCAGCCTTCTACCTTTGGCATATATTTTGCTACAACTCTAATTTTACTTAGCCCAACAATTTAATTAAGTGTTTTTACTGTGTTTTTAGTACATATAGAACACCCATCATTTTTGGGGCCATTGTCGGGGAGTTGTCTCAAGGTAAGAAGTAGTCAGGAAATATATCATCCTTAGAACTTGGCATTACCTTGGTGGTAGGGGAACTTTAAGATGAGAGGTAAGAACATGTGCATCTTCTATAGCAGGTTCCCCAAACCCAATGGCAGGTTTTACAAAATCCACAGACCAATACCAAAAAACAGGAGCTAGCTCAAGCCAAAGAGCTAAAGAAATCTCTAAAAGAGACTAAAACAATGAGCACTATAGAATAAGAAATTGAAGCATCAGTAATAGTGGGATAGGAAGCAATACCACTCAAGCCTTATGTAGAACCTGTTATCACTCTAAGAAACTCTTTGGGGTTGTAGGCCAAAGATGCTTGTTAACTTAAGAATATGGTAAATTTGGTATACTTGGATCAATGGGATAACTTAGTGGCTAATGAGAAGAACAACTATATCATGCATTTGAATAAGATAGTGCTTTTAGAAATCAATGATCAGACAGAGTAATTGAAATAGGGTATGAAGAACACTAATCTAGATAACCAAGTACATTAACATGCAGGGTCATACAAGATAGTAAGATATCCTTTAATTCAAATTCATGATCTAAATAAGAAGATGACAGTTCTTAAAAGATGAGCTAAACTGAATCAAATTACAGAGTAATGCAACACATGAACAAATCTGACATTGGTAGCAAAAGAAGACAGTGATTGATATCAAGATAAAAGTCTAAGTACATGAGCCAAAATGTATCCAGGATTGAACACTTTAGTGCTCCAAATGTATTTGGATTTATAGCCTTACAATATAGTATTCAGATCCTGAAAGAGGGGATCAGAAATACCAAATATAGAAATTCAAAAATAGTATTTACAAAAATAGGGAAAGATCCTCAAGATGAGGTCAATTCCACACATGATGGTCTTCAGAGGTAGTAGAGTCCTTGTGCAGTGCAGACTAACCTCCCAAGGTTGATTCATGACTCTTCCAAGAGATAGAATTCAAATTTGCTGAGTTGTGCAAAAACTCTAATTTGTTGCCACCAAAATAGGTACCAAAACCAACTTGGATACCTTTTCTAATCCTTATACACCAAAAATGGATCTTGAATCTGACTCTATAATTCAACATCTATCCATTACAAGTGTTTTCAAATGATTCGGATTAGTAAAACTTCGATCTGTGCAAAATTTATCTTTCTTTGGCCAGTGACAGGTTTCGGTGGTTAACACAGAGGAATTCTAGGTGTATTAACCACCGAAAAGCTCTGCTTTCGGTGGTTAATGAAAAGTCATCATGTTCGCCTAAACCACTAAAATCTTAGCTTTGTCCAAAAATTCAAAATTGCAAAAATTGATTACCTTGATGCTTTGTTGAGTGTTCATGGTTCTTTTGGTGATGCTGCTCCTCCTTTAATAGGGCTACAAACCTCAATCTACTGCGTAGGAGGCTCTGTTTCCTTCTCTAAGGAAGTAGCCAATTCTGCTAGGGTTTCTAACCCTGAATGATCCTGAGCTGGAGGTTGGGATTATTTTATCTTTAGCCTCAGAAATCTAAGCTACCTGTACAACTTCATATTCTCTCTTATCAGCACCCTGTTCCTATCCTTGATTCTATCATGTTTTTCCTTGACATTTTGGTTAATGTTATAAAGTTATGCATTTCTTTCAGTTAACTCTGCATTTTTCTTTTTAATGACTCTTTCTAAAACTTCCATCTCATAGATCTGTTTCAGAAGTTTATTGATTTTTTGAGTCTTGGAAGCTTTAGGTTTGCTTGAAGAAGCTTCTAATAATGGTTGACTGTGTTCACATGGAGGAGTTGGTGAGGGAAAGTTAGGGTAGTTATCAACAACTTGACCAGCTTTTAATTCACCCTATATCCCTATGTGTTCTTGTTCAGGTTCAGAGTCACTGTATGGAAGATTCAAGGGGTTGTCTCTCTCAGCTAAACCCTCAGTTTTCTCACCTTCTTTACCAAACTGTAATTTCCTTTTAGCTCTTTTTCTTTTCACAGAGGATGATTCTGTTGGCTCTTTTGGAGGTGAAATAGCCCTCCTCTTTCTTTGAATACTCTTAGGAGTGATGGATTTGTTGGCAGCAAACTTCTTACCCTTTTCATCCTATTGCACATCAGTTTGGAACTCATTCCAAAATAAGAAGTAATTACAGTATACCTATTTATTCTTTAATGATTCTTTAACAATAAGTGTGATCAACCCTTGGTGAGACAACCTACTGGCCACTTTGGTGGGTTTCACCTTGACTTGTTTGGCCATTTTTGTGAGAGATTTGTGTAGGTAGAAAGGAAAATTGATGGGAGACCTTCCTGTGAAATGGTTCAATAGCTTGAAGTGGTAAAACATAACCCTATCATACCTTCCCTCACAGGTGATGTATGCAAAGATTTCCTTCAAAAGATCTTTCCATTTAGGCTTAAGAAAATACATTGGTATGTATTTTTTCCATATGATATCCTTGTGTTGAGGCTGTAAGTAGGATCTGAACTCAATGTTTTCAGGCACAGTGGTCTTAAACCAACATTCCCCTGTTCTTTGGAGCCCGGTAACCTCTGTAATAGCTGCCTCATCAACCATAAATTCCTCCTTGCCAATAGTAGTTGTCCTCCCATCATATGATAAGGCAAATGCTTCAGAAAGATGTTGGTGAAAGTCTGCAAGTTTTTCGCAATATGAAAAGATGCCAATCTGTTTGAAAAAGTTGGCCACCTCTGGGTGTGCCTCTAGATACCACGTTACATCTAACTCAAACCTGAGGGTTGGCCCAACTTTCGGCATCTAATGAGTTTATTGACCTGTCCCTATAATTTAGAAAAAATAATACGATCTAGGGGGACAAACACCTAAAGTTTAGGATGAACTAAGAGTGTATGTCGAAGTAAAAGACACAGAACAGGGTGACTCAGAGTTGGATTTGCATAAACCCAATCTTCAATAGATTTTAATCAATAGGAAAGGCTGGATATTAGCTGAGAATTTCAAATTCAGGTAGGAGATATAATTGAACTGAAATAGTGAGAGATTCTAAGACTACCTGATGACTCAGGATTTTCTTTGAATTGGATGACATATGGCTTGATGACCGGAAATATAACTTGAGCTTCACTTGGCAACAACGACAATTGATTTCAGCGTATGTGTTGGTTAATGAAAACATGGGATTATAGATAATACACATAGTTTTTTATTTGATTTGTATATGAATGGGTTTGAAAAGGTGATTAACTGGAGTTATTATGAACCTATCCCCTTGGGACTTGAAATAATGATAAGCCATGTGACTAATCAATACAGTTAGCCAAGAATCAAATTCCTAAAATTATGTGTTATGTCGAGCCTTCATATGAAATGAAAAATGGTGGTTTAAAAGGACAACAGAGCATCAATATCCCAATAAGATGTAATAATAACATCCTACCTCACCAAATCGATCGAGTTTCGGTGGTTATGTCTTCATGATTATGCCAATTGACAGCTAGCTCGTGTGAAAGCACGAGCTTTTCTTTTTGCATGTTGAAATCTTTTCGGTAGTTAACTAGGCCTTTATTTTTGCCTCTTAACTACCGAAAACCATGACTTTCGGTGGTTAATGAGCACTTTTCAGGCCCGTCTAAACCATCGAAACCTGAGATTCTCTCTTTTGCTTGACAAAACCAAATTCAATTCTTGTTCCAAGTTTATTTTCAGAAAGTAGACCATCTAACAAGCTTGAAAAAATTTAGAAATAAAATTTTGGACTTCTCCCTATCACCTAAAATGACAATTTTGATGGTGCTAGTTTAGGAGATAACAGAACCAAACAATACAACCTTTGTTTCATTACCACCATCAGGAGATCCTAACTTTGTGGACATCATATTTGTGTGAACCAAGTTTTATCAAATGGAAATATGAACTCAGAAGCAACTTTTAGCCTAAGGGAACCTTCTCAAATCCTAGCAATAGCTGAGATCTCTTCTTCTTAAGAAGAACACATCTTGGCAATAGCAAAGAACTTGAATACCTCTCCAGAAATATTAGAAGAATGAAGGTCCTATGAGATACAAAGTGATTTTCCTTTTCAAAATGTGAAGGAAACTGAGAAATTATGGACTACACCTAGTAGAGAGCAATCATTAAGACCTGGTATTGAGGAGTTCTCAACATCCATCTCAGTAGATCCTTTATGTACTTTAGAAATCAATCATCCGAAAGAAGAGGATCTACATAGCATGATGAAGGAGAGCATAGAAATTACTGTTGATAAACATCAAGATTACATTGAAATTTGGTTTCAAGAGGTCATCAGGCCACAATACTATTCTCTTCTTCAACACCTTCTGATGCCAAAACAAGTAGGTTGGTTGGTTCTTCATATCCAGGTAATCACTGCGGTAAATTTTTCATATATGGATATGAGTATGTTTTCTTATCTTTCTCCTCACATGGTTACATTGGAAGAGCTCTTACACTTGAATAAATATTTTCACTTTCTTTTTAGGTAGGGTAGGATAGTAAATAAAAGCTGCACATTATTAGTTTAGCTTAGAGTCTAATGCAGCCTCATTTTACATTTTTTTTAATAACTTTGAGATACATGTTCCTATGAATTGATCTCATTGATCTCATTAGTTTATTATATTTTAGAGTGTGGTTTTTGTAAACAGTTTTAGAGATCTCTGTAGGTATTTGTTTCACCAGGAGTAGACAGTTTCAAGGAGATATTAAAGAAGATTTTTTCTTCAAAACATTGATATACTTGAACCTTGTTGTCTACTAAGAATCAAATGAATAATGACTTGCTGTAATTAGCCATATTTTTGTAAAGACTTTCATCTTATTTTTCTTAAGGAATCTTAAATAGCAGTTTCTGTTGAAACTCTTCACCATTGTATATAAGGAAGTGATACCATAACTATCAAACCTAGAGGTCTCTCGTACAGTTTTTCCAAGAAATCTAAGTAAGTGAGTTAAGTGTTTTTATCAAAGAGTAACAAGGAGGTTTGATTAGCGGTTAGTCATGGAAACATCACAATAACTTACAAAAGAAGAAAGTAAATTGAGCCTAGAGATACATTTTTGTTCTTTCTCAATGGTACCATCCACTACACACTAAATAGCTTGATTATATCATATCTTTAGATAGGCCATGTTCGCTTAAGTACCCCTTACATCGAGACAATCACTAAGTAATATAATGGAAAGTCATCCTCTAACATAAATACCATCCCAATTGAAAAAAAAAAAGAGAGAGAGAGAGAAAGATTTGTTTTAAGAGTTGTTCCCCCATATTCTTGCATAAAGAAATCTTATACTAAAATCTTAAAGGATGTGTTTATGGATAAATCCGTAAGTGCGGACACGAACCGATCTCCCTAGATCCACCTGGATCTAGAACAAAACAAGACAGAATACTACTCTTTCCCTAGATCTAGACTATTGAGTGAACTAAGAGATAAAGGAAGATGGACATACCTTATGAACGCTTTCCTAAGTCTCTGTTGTTCCAAGCTTTGCTCCGATGCTCTTGCTCCGTCCAAATCACGACGAAACAAACCAATCGAAGTATAGGCAGATTAATGTATTCAATAGCTAGTCTATACATGTGATCAAGGAATGATGTAATAAAGAGATATCATCTTTATGGGAAAGGGACATATTACTGTATTGATTAATTGAAAGAGAAACTTACAACCTGAGCCTTGATGTCGTTGGTCTCCTTTCGATGGCTCCTAGCTCTGACACACACACTTGCTCATGCATGAAGAAAATCAACCACTTGTGATGACCTTGCTGTAGTCTCTTGCTGTTGTAGCATCAGTTCTCCATACAGGTTTCTAACAATTCTCCAATCAATCTCTTACTAGCTTGCTTATGCTTAACCTTTTCCATGAGCAATATCCTCAATATATAGGAGAAGATAGTTTAGTTACTTGGATAGGGAATGATCCCAATATATCTGGAAAGTCAGTATTTTGCCAACCATTCGAGAGCCAACTCATCCTTCTAGAAGATTCCCTTCTAGAAGGATCGAGAACTTATCCATTTTCCTTCTTTAAGATCATGTTCGCACCCCAGCCTTGAGTACAGTGCGAGAAGTTCGCACCCCAGCTTAAAGCAGCATGCGAGAAATAGGCATTCCCGCAGGTGACTATATATGCAGCCTGCGAACTATCTTTTAAAATATGATTTCTGGAAACTGACAAGTGTAACCTTTCTCAGGAAAATGTTCTTATGGAAGAGCTTAATATTTCATCATCATGACATTATCATAACACCATCACAATGACCAAAATTGTGGATAATAGGATGGAGGGCTAGTATCTGAGGGTTTAAGAGGCTAACCCATCAAGATATTGAATAGGTCTACTGGCAGCGGGTACCAGCCTGTGGTATGACTAGGTAAACCCGTCGGAGTATTGAATAGGCTTGCTGGCAGTGGGGCATTCTACCTAGAGAGGATGGTAATTTTCCAAAATAAAATAATAAATTTAAACTTGTCCTGATGTACGACATTACTTGCAGACAAAGATGACATGAAGTATGTATGGTTAAGCTAAGGTTAATGAACTCCATAAACTTGCCATTGCAAACTAACTCTGAGACTATCTTGAAACTCTCTTGCTTACCTCTTCTTATCTATATATAGGATCTCTTATCCTATACGTGGGGGCATCTTCTGACCATCTCGTCAAACCAATATGTGAAATGTTATATTTACACTTGACATACTATAAATCTTCGGCTATTGGGGGATATTGAATGGTTTCCTATACTTTTGATTGTGAGGTGTCACAATACTTAGGTGTGGGGGAGGGTTTCATGAGTTGACAAATGATCATTGCCTAAAGAAGTAAATCTTTGTAAACATTTTGTATTATTTTCATGATACAGGTTATTACATTAGCAGTCATTTTATCTTGAAGTGTTAAAGTCCTATGTGCTATAAATTGTTGTATATGTCCTTAACAGACCACTCTGTTGGTTTATTTTTTTTACAGGTTGTTCATTTTAGGTTTGACATTACATGTTCTATGCAAGTGGATTGAGTGAGCATGGTGAAAAAATAAACAACAATGGAACACTCTTAGCCTACCTCAAATCCTATTCACTATGTTCATGGCCTCTGAGGAATCAATTGCCTCAGCCACAAAGATCCCAAGAGTTGGAGACCACTAATTTAAGCACCACTAGTTTCAAAGAGCAATCTATAACAGGGTTTTCAAAACTTAATTTCAAAACATCTCTGGAGCTAAGGGATACTCCAAGGAGTGGATAAAATAGGAGCTAATCAACCCTCTCATAGTAATCACTAGATTGATTACATGTGAAGGTAGATATTCTCTCTTTAAATCTTGTCAATTTCGATTATTAGCTCACTTTCAGTTCAATAAGTCATTGTAACTTTCCCTTTCACTTCTTGAAGAGTCTAGAGAATATGTCTTCCCAAGTGAGGAAGGATGTAACCAATCCCCATAACAACCTATTTCACCACGGCCTTATCAAACTACTTGTCTAAGCCAAGTTAGAAAAACAGGAGAAAACATGGGATGAGTTCATTTGCCAATTTGTAAACCCTCATCTTACAATCAAGACTAGCAAGAAGACTCTTGATATAGGGATTGTTACTCCACCCAAACCCTCATTCTCAAGCTATTCCTTTATCGGAGAAACTTGTTGATACCCCTCCAAACTCATCGGGCAAAAAGACCAAGAAGCCTATTTCTAATTCATGGCACGAGGACGTGCCATATCTTTGGTCTGGAGGGATTTTTCCTGAGATAAAATTGCTAAGCATCACCCATTTGTATAACAAAACCCATGAGAAGAAGAAGTAGGATTTCTGTCAAAATTATGGCATACTGTCTTTTTACAAAGTCTTGGGATATTATAGCAGTAGTTGTTTGTATTGGTATGCTAAATTATATACTGTTGACATCATTGCGTGTTTTATAAGCTCATGTGCATTTTTATCTTTATTGTATAGAAGATTGTTTATACTTAACTACTCTTTGTGACAATTACAGAGTGATTACAACTACTAAATACTTACTGTCATATGTATTCCAAGATTATGAAAAGAGCATTAGTTGTTTGAATTGTTACATATTAATGACATGCAATAACAATTCTCCTGTTCACCATGCCTACCAGCAAAAACCAAGCCTTTTGTTAGTATCTGTCAGTTTTTTCAGCCATCAGTGATCAAATTTACTCTTTCATGTGATTGATAGGATTATTAGGTCAAATTGTTATATTTTCAAGATAAAATTCTCAAATACCATTTGACATATCTTGGTTGTAAAATTGTCATTGGTGTGTCTAGGTGTTATTACTACTCCCTCCACTCATCCAAGGTCATAAATTCTCATCATGGTCATGTCATCATTCCTTGTCATAAATTTTCAAATAATTGTCTTGGTCAAAGTTCCACTTAATAATTGGTTTTTGAATTAAGGGAGATTAATTTGACAAAAGTGAAAGTGGTTTTTTTCAATAATAGACCAAGAAACAAAAACCTCCTTCATTTTATGCACAAGTGTTATTGTTTGAGAGAAATCGCCCAAATACAGTCACTATAGGAGGGTTTATGCACATTTGGACAACTTGACTCGAAGTCAGGTTTTTAGAGGTTTGGGGAAGGCATTTGTAGTGCTCGATGGTTCCATTGTGTATCAGACATCATAAAATTTCCACCCATACCAATTTAAAAACAAAAATCCTCTAAGAAGGCCTCCAAATTCCCTATCAAAGACCACATTGCACTTCTACTAAGAGCACAATGCACTTCTACAAGTTTTGAGTAATCAACTTCAAGATGGGATTCTGAACAAATGGGAAAATAATTATGAAACCTAGGGGAGGTTTTTGTTCATAACATACCAAATACAATAACCTCTCTCAGTTTTTGAATATACTTTATGGTTTTGGATATATTCTATCATCTTAGAGGCCTATGCTTTCAAAAAATAAAACACTCTGTTTTTTTCCTGTTATAGTCATATTATTTTTTTGTGTTTTCCTAACAACATGGAATTAATTTTTGAAAACAAAGAGAGGTTTTTATCGAGGACATATTAAAAAAAATAACCTCTCTCAGTTTATAAATATACGTTATGGTTTTGGATATATTCAATTCTCTTAGAGGCCTAGTTTTTCAGGAAATAAAACACTATGTTTCTCCTGTTTTAGTCATGTTTTCTTCGCATGTTTTCCTAACAACTGAAAGTGAATTTTTGAAAAAAAAGACATTTTTTTGTCAAGGACATATTTAAAAACAAAAACCTCTCTCAGTTTTTACACAGGTATTATTGTCTTATAGTTATAGGTGTCACTTGGATACCTATTTTTCACAAGTTCACCAGGCCAGAATTGTTTTGCTTATGGGAAGTCACTTTTGGAACTAATTTTGCAGAGTTAAAATTGTTGTTTTTCATGATTTAAAGTATCAAGGGTATAACATAAATCTCAAGGCTTCCTCACGTGTCATCAACAGCCTCCAAAAACTCCAAACCCTCCAGTTCAAACTTAGAGAGCATGAAACACTGAGTTGCCATTTACGCCATGATAACATTGTCCTACAAGCCAAGATGAATTATCTACAGTGTTAGGTTGATGATATTAATACAACCAATAATAGTCTCTGGATGCAATTAAAACACCATAAAAATCCTAAGTCAAAATCCCCCGGGCAAGAGGGAGAAGCTTCTAAAACTAATCCACCCCCTCCTTTGCAAGTTAGTCATAAAGGGCAATTTATTTTTGTTTGTAGTGGGACCTGCAAAATCTTAGGTGTGGGGGCAATGTTGGGACCAAGATATGATCACTTTTATGATGGTTATTATACATTTTTTCCACATGTACATATGCGATTTTCATCTTTTAAAGGAGATTTTTGAATAATTTTATGATAAAATGGAATGATCGGCATAAGGTACGTGTAATTCATGTTTAATGATTGTATCAAGTGTAATTAATTATGTTTTAATATTTCCAAGAGCTAATCACATTTTTTCTGGTGTTACAAAAAAAATGCACTACGTTTCTAGTTTCGACACTCGATCTGGCACTCATTCTGGCACTCGTTCCGGCACACGATCCAATGCTCCGTCCAGCACCTCTTCCTGCACAAAAACAGAGGGTGATTTGGTGGTTATGGTATTGGCAGCCAGTGGGGGGCGAATCAAAGACATCACTTTTTTTCATGCTTATCCCCTCCAGCTACTGAACGCTTGACAACTCGATTTTGAGTTTTTGTGGTGGGTGATTATTGGCTAGCTTTGTTTCAGCAGTTAGGGAACCATTAATTAAATTTGCCTATTTTAGAATTGGTTTGAACCTCTTGTGGTCGACCACTTGGTTTGTAAACATTATAAATACCACTGTGGTGGTCAGATAATTGTTAAGCAGTAGAAGAAGTTGTGTGTTAGAGCCAAAAACAATTTTGGCTCTGTTTTTGCATTTTTCAATTGCCAGAATTGTATAAAACTGTGTTTCTATGTTTTAATGGTGAATTCCTTTTGCTGAGCTCATGGTGTGCTTTTAGGGAGTGACCACGACTTGTTGGGGGGGGCACCAGTAGTCTGTTAACTCTTCATGTGTTGTTTGTACATTTCATAGCTTAGACATCTCTCTTTTTCATTGCCTGTACATATATTGCCATCTTTCTTCTGTTATATAATTTGTTGTTGTAGCTTAATGATTTGGCTCTTTTGCAGGTTAGTATAAAGGTGCATGGTAATATGCATTGATTTGATAGATAGAGACGAATTTGCAAATTCATCTACTAACCCCGTGTGCAAGTAGATATTAGATTACGTTTTATTCATGCTTTTGAAATTTGATTTAAAATAAGAATTAAAACAGAGTAGAACAGAGTTTTAGTTTATGTTTTCTTTAACGAAGGCTTCAGTGCATGGATAGGGTTAGTTTCATCTTTTATTGCCTATTCAATTGTTAATTAGATTTTGCTTAGTTAGTTGTTGATTAATTTATTCATTAGTTTACTTTGTCATGCTTTAATTTTTGTTTTAAGCATTTTCCTTATTACATTTTGAATTGTTAAGATAGAGCTAGTTTAGTTTATG
>ML807280.1:139906-166873 GCA_009831015.1 Picea engelmannii
TGTCGTATGATATAGGAATTATTGAGTGGGAGGATTTTGGCACCCTAATTCACAACTTTCTAAGTTTCAAATAAGAAATGATGATGGGGAGTGTTTTGGATCCCTATTCCCAAAATCGTAACTTAGAATACCAAATTATTTTGTGTTCCTCGTGTGGAGGTTAGAAAGTGGGTTAATTATGGTTGTTTTTAGAATGTGAAAGAGGGTTGTGAAGTTGGGGTCATGGACCAACTTTGTTCTTAATGATGGCGTGCACAAAATACCCTTTTCTAAACAAATGAAATCCACAGGAGTTTCAAGTATCTAGAAAAAAGGTTTTTGGATGAGTGAGAGTGTGTGCAAGGAGTGGTGATAGTGAAACAAGTTTTTAATAAATTAAATTCAATATTTTAGCATGGTGGACATTGTGTGGTCTATTACTTATATTTTTTAGATAACTTAGTAAATATTTTTGAAAATGAATCTTGCAAACTAAAAGATATAGTAATATATCATGGAAAATGTGATAATCCTTACTTGAACCCTTTATCTTCCTAAGGTGTTTTGTAATCTAAAAAACCTGAAACTAGTCCTAGATTGTGGGCATGTGGGCATGTGTGGGCCCTTACAAAAATTTTAAACTCCTTATCTGACTTGCTCTAAAAATTTGAAAACTATCCTAGAATTGCATGCATGTGGGCATATGGGCCCTTACAACTCTTTTAAGATCTAATTTTCAATAAGTAAGTTGAGAGGATTCACCTCTTTTCGAAAGTGATTTGATTTACCAAGGGAGATGGAGACTTATCTAAGAAACCTATTTTTCTTATTTCCAATATCACACTAAGGTGCGAGGAAATAGCATACTCCAAGATTGGTTTAGATGGTATTCTAGTCATGGTTTACTGTGATGACTTTGTAAAATGAAATCTTTGTTCTGAAATTCAAATGCAAAACCTTTTAAGCCATCCACATGGAAATCAAGGAAATCAAAGATATTGTGGTTCATTTTAATCTCCCTAATTATCTATGTGTGATGTGGGGTTTATGGATGCAATATTGAGAGCTCATCATGCTTGTACTAGATTTTACAAAGTACTAAAATCAAATCCAAACTATTGTGTAGTAGTGGGAAACTCAAGACTTACAATTTTTCCAAAATAAGATAGGTACGCAATAGAATCATAAACATTTGTGCACTATGTGCAAAACATGCTTTTGGAGAGTTATGACAGAGCACAAATGTGCATGGACCACATGTCCATTCATCTCGAACTTCAACACATGCAAGAAAGTTGGTGGCACAAAAATTTTGAAAAAATTCTCTTACTGTGGGGTGAAATCTTGCTCTCAAGTGGTGAGTTTAGGTCGGTTTTGACCCCTGCACATGAAAACAAGTAAGAAAGCAAACTCTAACATCCTAATTGGCGAGATTTTTTTTTCAATTCCCTAGTATGGTCTTCAATCTATTGGTTTCCTTTTGGTACAAGGGTGAGAAAAAGGAGGTCCCTTAACTATCTAGTTAGTATATCCAAAAAGCACAATAGAGAGTTAGTTGGTTAGTGGCTCAACTAAAATAAACAAACAAGAAATAAAAAATAGTGAAATAAATCTAAACTAAACAAACAATAACTTGAAATGAATGCACAAAGATAACACAAGAGAGATATACCAAGTAAATTGATCTTCTAATTGATACTCCTTGGAGAAATATGGGAACTTATGAGTCCCTCTTCCTCCTTGGGAAGGCTCTCAAGTCCCCAAGTACAAAGTCTTATTTCTAGTATCAATGGCTAACAAAGGAAAATGGTGAAGAAAAGAGTGATGGAATACTCAAGAGGAGAGATTACTAACACTTGCTATGGATTCCCAAAGATTTCTAAGAGGAAGATGGCTTCCCAAAACTAAAAATGAGCAGCATAACAATACTCAAATTATTCTTCTTTTTTGCATACAATGGCTCTTTATTTATAGGAGGATGGAAAGATTTTTCTTAACTGGTTCCAAATGTGAATGGGACACCCTTGGAGTTACCTCTTGATGGAACATGGGAAAACCTAGGTTTCAATGCTACAACAGTGCACCAACAAAACCCTAGCTATCGGCCCTTTCAGCAACACCTATGAAGTAGATGAAGTCTCACCCGAGGTAGAGGTAGGGGTGGTTGCAGGACTCAAGTGTCTGCAACCTTAGCTGGGACATGGATCTGTAATTCCTTATTTAATATAGCACTCAACACTACTGGATCTTTAATATGCAATCAACAACCACTTCACAGATACAACAGAGCTTCACAACATTCACAACGACTAGATTGTTTGATCACTTATCATCCATAGAGCATTCAGATCTAACAGGTCAAGCACTTAGCATATACATGTGGATCAGACCTAACATTATGTTAGCGATCAAAATGCACTGGCATTTTGATGAGTGTTTTCATCAGTCTTCACTTGATTTATCGTTTTCTTCAGTCTTTTGGCCAGTGTCTTAACCTCCATATTTTTCTTCAAGCTCCTAATTGATTACTTTTGCCCAAAAACTTCTTTGGCTTCATCCCCTTGACCTGCGAATAAATGGTTAGAAAATGCATTTGAACTCTGCACAATCTATTCTTGAGTTTGATGAGATTTTTATTAAATGAGGAGCATGCTTTTAATGGCTTTATCCTAGACTAAATCTAAAGTCCTAAGCCCAAATCTAGTCATCATCCTAAGTATAAATCTATGCCAAGGTCTACAAAATGTGCATATGGAGTTTTTTAAGCTAAATAAGGCCTTTCGGGCTTTGAATATTTGACCAAAATTTTGAGGGAATCACAGGCCCAAGCCATAAGCCAAACCACTGGTCAAACTATAGTCACTTATGCCAAACTCTTAGCTCCTAGTTTACATGTCGTATGCTAGTCTCCACAGTACTTAACAAATAAATTCATCAAAGCCCAAGCCATGAGTTAACACTTAATCCATTCCATGAATCAAGCTATCAACCTACCAAACTCTCATGTCATGTCCACATGTCACACCATTATACATGTTAATCACGCAATTAACTAAGTCAAATTTAGGCCATGAGTCAAGCCTTAAGGTTTTCTAGCTATCAAGCATACCACACAATGCACAGGTCCAAGCCACAGATTCACCCACGGTCTCAAGTCACAGGCACAAGCCATGAGTCAAACCTCAACTCAGTTACATGTTGATACATTCATCAAGCACACACAATTGGAGTTCCACTTCATTCCTATCATCGAATGATTTATCCAAACCCATGTACCAGTATGGCCCTATTTCGATGGCTTTCTCAGTTCACAGAGTTTATATGATTTGGATTATCATATAATACAATTGCAGATAGAGAGAATCATGTATTCTACATACATGAGTTTTTGTTTCAGTATTCACAAATTTTGAAGGGTATAGATAACTACAAAATCGGGTTTCTCTCTGCCTTTGTTACATTATGAGGAAATGATGACAATAAAATACCAGTGTACAAAGGCAAGGTTGAGTCTGAGCCCAGAAATATTTGTGATCGTATTCTACGCCTTCTAGACACACATCTTATCCCTTCATCCACGTCTGCTGAGTCGAAGGTATTCTATCTTGAGATGAAATATGATTACCATCGATATCTTGCAGAATTAAAAATTGGAAAATAAAGCCTTTGTCAATGATGTTGGACACAAAGTTTGCAATTGAAAGAATGAGGTTAAGATCTGAAAGAGATATAGTTATCTCTTGAAGAAGGAGACAATCACATAAGTTCCAAATTTGTGATCCCAAAATCAAAGAGAACAGATGGCAGCCATGGAGGCAAAGTATACCCATTTTGACAATTTTGTTTTGGCCAAAGCAGAGCTTTCACCGGCACAGGAAGTGCATCTACAAACAATTAGTCGTTGAAAAGAAGAGCTTTCACTAGCTAACTAGCAAATTTCACGACAGAATAGTTGATGAAACCGCAGAGAATAAATTTTGGAGATTTAGAGCTTAGACAAAGTGATCTTTGGGTCATTTAACGTATGAGATAGTATCAAAGAATTAATCACCAAATTTTGAAGCATTTGGTTTCAAGATTTTGTAGAGATATATCGAGTAAATGCTCACATGGTCAGCTAAGAGTTTGCTCACAACTGGTAAAAGCTTTCAGTCACTGAAGACATGTGTCTTTCCCATCATTGACACATCAGAGACACATCAAAGCCTCATCAATGATAACGACCAAATGTCAAAGACCTTTTGAGGACAGTTCGATTCATATGAACTAGATCTTTAGGTATCCTATTGTCGTTAATTTTGTATTATATTTTCTATATTTAGAAATCAAGATCCAGTTTTCTAGAATCTAATATCTGTTGTAGAGGCTATAAAGCCACACAATGTTGATGAACAAAGGGGTTTGATTTTGGATACAGTAACTATACCTTTGCAACAGACTTTTCATATGAAAATACAGATCACAAGTTTCTCTCTCTAGTAATGTCAGATTTCCATCCTTCTTCTGTACTCTTATTCAAGTTGTTTTAACTGCAAAATGATTGTCATCTCATTAGTCAGTTCATAACTTGATTAATAGTTTCTTACATTGTTTATTAAACCCATCATTGTGTATCTGGTTTATAAGCACTGTCTTCTTCACCCACTTAAAGCTATTATCTGATTATTGATCCTTGAGGGCATTGGTTTATTTGATTATTCATTTTGACTGTCTGGAGGCCATACTGTAGTTGAGTTATCTCATTGATCCACACATACAAAAACACAAAAACAATTTTACTTTAAGTTACCAAGCATCTTTGACTTACAAACTCAAAGAGTTTCTTGGAGTGATAACAAATTGGTGTCATTGTCGAGGAGAGGAGATTGAAGCTTAGCTTCCTTGGGACACAACAAGATCCAGCTTTGATGATAGACAAAGTTTGGACACGAATCGGTTGTAATCATGTATCTAGCGACCCCACGAAGGAATATTCAATGGTGACTCTATTTTTAAGAAATCTAATGGTGACTCCACTGGTATGAAATGAACAAGAGGTATGCTTTTTGCAAATTTTCAAGTATTTATGGTTACCCTCATCCAGTGCCTAGTAAAGATGAATGGGAACACAGCCTTCCTAGATTTCAAGGAGAAGAATGGGAAGTACCAGCAGAACACCTGTTGGATTTTCATGACTTTATTAATCGACTTGAAATTATACATGAAGATTTTCAAATTAAGCTTTTTAGGAAATCATTAGAGGGATTTTCTCTTAACTAGTGCTAGTCTCTTCCAAATGCAAGTATCAGTTCTTTGGAAAATTTCCATGTTGCCTTCCATTTGTTTTGCAAAACAAATTTTTTAGCTGATCTTCTTTATCCAGAATGTTGTCATGATTTTAGTATCCTAAATAAAGATTCGGATAATTATGAAGACTTTGCTGCAGCAGAAGATATTTCTCATCATGATCAAGAGATCGGTAATCCACATTATGATATCCTTAGTGATGCTTTTGTCATTGTATCAAATACATCTACTGAGTTAGGTTGTCATGAAGATGAGATTGTCCCCTTTGAAAACCCCAAAGATGATTATCAGATTGACTCATTAGCAGGTGACAGTTTCAGATCTGCAACAGATGTTGAGGGAAGCCCACATTTTTCAAATTTGCAGATCAGGGGAAGTTGCAGTAATCATAAAGAACAAGGTAATATTTTTCCTTTTCTGTTTTCACATTTTATTGTTGATCTTGCTATTCAAGAAGCCTCATCTCTATCATTAGGATCTTATCTTGATGCTCCCACATTTGATCAATACAGTGATGAGGAAGAAGATGTTAAGGTTTGTGAAGACTTATTGTCTACTAAAATTTCATCTAGTTCTTCTTTTCAGCAGAGAGATGATCCAAAGTGTGTGCATGATGCGATTGATGCTTGTTATGAATCTGTTGTTCATAAGTCCAATGAAGATCCTCTTAGTTTTGATATATCCTGTAAAGATATTATTGTTGGAGAAGAAATTGTTATCTGTGATAAGCCAACATATCATCATGATGAAATCAGATTACAGAGATATGGTGAAGAGGAGCAGAAAGGTTCATATCATCAGTTCAACTTGCATTTTTCTCCAACAAAGTTTGAGCATACCACTTTCAGAATTAAGATCAGTGAAAGAAATCAGTAACTTCAATATAGTCAGTTGGATTAGCAGTTCAAAGAGGTATTCTTTTATGGTTTAAATGACCCTATCGCAAAATATTTGGAATCTATGAACAACATATATGTTAAATTATTTTGGTCAGATGAAAATTGGCTTTGTCATCAGTTCAAACTACTTTTCTGTTGGCTATACATTCCATTATTTTTCTGGTCAAAATCAAGAAAAAGTTTAGAAAATCAATTTCTGATATGGCTTCATTGGAAGCATGAGTTTACTTGATCAAGCAATAGTACAGTGGGTTAAAGTAGGAGTAGGTAGAGAGAATAAGCTCGTCCTATGAGTAAGTAGATTCTTTCAGTTGTTTTCAGTTTTCTTCAAACAGGCAGTCTAAAGGCAGGCTACAAGCAGGTTACAGGTTTGCAGAGGATCAATTCTAAAGGCTAGATGAATCCATAGCCCAATGGTAAAGGAAACTAGAACTACTAGGTTCTTGGAGCCTCGTAGGGAGGTCTCCATTCCAGTTGGATCCAGTTGTTAGTGATCAAAATGCATTGGTATTTTGATGAGTGTTTTCATCACTCTTCACTTGATTTATCATTTTCTTCAGTCTTTTTTCCAGTGTCTTAACCTCCATATTTTTCTTCAAGCTCCCGATTGATTTCTTTTGCCCAAAAAATTCTTTGGCTTCATCCCCTTGACCTGCGAATAAATGGTTAGAAATCTCATTTGAACTCTGCACAATCTATTCTTGAGTTTGACAAGATTTTTATTAAAAGAGGAGCATGCTTTTAATGGCTTTATCCTAGACTAAATCTAAAGTCCTAAGCCCAAATCTAGTCATCATCCTAAGTATAAATCTATGCCAAGGTCTACAAAATGTGCATATGGAGTTTTTTAATCTAAATAAGGCCTTTCGGGCTTTGAATATTTGACCAAACTTTTGAGGGAATCACAGTCCCATGCCATAAGCCAAACCACTTGTCAAACTACAGTCACTTATGCCAAACTCTTAGCTCCTAATTTACATGTCGTATTCTAGTCTCCACAATACTTAACACATAAAGTCATCAAATCCCAAGCCATGAGTTAACACTTAAGCCATTCCATGAATCAAGCTATCAACCTACCAAACTCTCATGTCATGTCCACATGTCACACCATTATACATGTTAATCACACAATTAACTAAGTCAAAGCTAGGCCATGAGTCAAGCCTTAAGGTTTTCTAGCTATCAGTCATACCACACAACGTACAGGTCCAAGCCACGGATTCACCCACAGTCTCAAGTCACAGGCACAGGCCATGAGTCAAACCTCAACTCCGTTACATGTCGATACATTCATCAAGTGCACACAACCGAAGTTCCACTTCATTCCCATCATCGAATGATTTATCCAAACCCATGTACCAGTATGTCCTTGTTCCGATGGCTTTCTCAATTCACAACATTTATATGATTTGGATTGTGATATAACACATTTTCAGATATGGAGAATCATGTATTCTACATACATGAGTTGTTGTTTCAGTATTCGCAGATTTTGAAGGGTATTGATAACTAAAAAATCAGGTTTCTTTTTGCCTCTGTTACATTATGAGGAAATGATGACAATAAAATACCATCATACAAAGGTGAGGTTGAGTCTAAGCCTAGAAATATTTGTGACGGTATTCTATGCCTTCTAGACACACATCTTATCCCTTCATCCACGTCTGATGAGTCAAAGGTATTCTATCTTGAGATGAAATATGATTACCATTGATATCTTGCAGAATTAAAAACTAGAAAATAAAGCCTTTGTCAATGATGTTGGACACAAAGTTTGCGATTGAAAGAATGAGGTTAAAGTCCGAAAGAGATATAGTTATCTCTTGAAGAAGGAGACAATCACATAAGCTCCAAATTTGTGATCTCAAAATCAAAGAGAATAGATGGCAGCCATGGAGGCAGAGTATACCCATTTTGAAGATTTTGTTTTGGCCAAAGTAGAGCTTTCACCATCATAGGAAGCGCATCTACAAATAGTTAGCTGTTGAAAAGCAGAGCTTTCACCGGCTAACTAGAAAATTTCAAGACAGAATAGATGGTGAAACTGCAGAGAAGAAATTTTGGGGATTTAGAGCTCAGACAAAGTGATCTTTGGGTCATTTAAACTATAAGATAGCATCAAAGAATTAATCACCAAATTTTGAAGCATTTGGTTTCAAGATTTTGTGGAGATATATTGAGTAAATGCTCACATGGTCAGCTAAGACTTTGCTCACAGATGGTAAAAGATTTCAGCCACTAAAGACATGTGTCTTTCCCATCATTGACACATCAGAGACACATCAGAGGCTCATCAATGATAAAGACCAGATGTCAAAGACCTTTTGAAGACAGTTCGATTCATATGAACTAGATCTTTAGTTATCCTATTGTATTTAATTTTTTATTTCGTTTTCTATATTTAGAAATCTAGATCCAGTTTTCTAGGATCTGAGATCTATTGTAGAGGCTATAAAGCCACAAATGGTTGATGAACAAAGGGGTTTGATTTTGGATACAAGAACTATACCATTGTAACAGACTTTTCATATGATAATACAGATCACAAGTTTCTCTCTCTATTAATGTCAGATTTCCACCCTTCTTATGTACTCTTATTCAAGTTGTTTTGACTACAAAATGATTGTCATCTCATTAGTCAGTTCATAACTTGATTAATAGTTTCTTATATTGTTTATTAAACCCATCATTGTGTATCTGGTTTATAAGAACTCTCTTCTTCACCCACTTAAAGTTATTATCTGATTATTGATCCTTGAGGGCATTGGTTTATATGATTATTCATTTTGACTGTCTGGAGGCCATACTATAGTTGAGTTATCCCATTGATCCAAGCATACAAAAACACAAAAACAAGTTTACTTTAAGTTACCAAGCATCTTTGACATACAACCTCAAAGAGTTTCTTGGAGTGATAACGCATTCTACACATCATAAGAACTAAGCATAAACATATATAACAGATCTACCTACTCATAGCAAAGCACTTAGAAAATAATCACATCAATGCATCGGAACAAGGCACAAAGCGAACAACACATGATTTATGTGGTTCACCCCCACATTGGGGATACGTCCACCAAATATTCTTATTTATTATCATTGTACAATCGGTTACAAGAAAAAAGATGTAGAAACCCTTACTTCACATAGGACAGAAGATCTATGCAGCTCGCTAGATCCTTCTTCCTTGCCTTTCATCACAAGTCCTTCTATAACTTCACACTGGGAATTGCACTAATCTCTGCAAGTCTATACAGAATGCACAAAACTCTTGATCACATAGATCCCCCCTTGGCACTTAGCCTATATCACATAGATACAATATTATTCTCTATTACTCCTATATTTATACATACAAAATTGGCCTAAGACTGGGTAAACCCATGGGTCGTCATCCCTTTCCTATTACATATTCCCAAAAACCAAAAAGGGACCCAAAAGTGGGTCTAAATTCTGTAATCTCTGCTTTGTTTGGCGCTCCATATTCGATAGGCTATCGAGGTCCCAAAATCGTAAAATATGACCAAGTGTTCCTAAAACTTGGTCAAGGGCCAACAGGCCCCCAAAACTCACCTGTGACTCATCTCGAGTTACTCTGGTCTAAGCAAGTATGCCTCGAATGCCTCGAGCACGGCTCGAGCTGCTTCGACCTGCTACAATGCTATGACCTCTTTCTCAGTGAACTCCTGGATGAGTATGTCATTGACTGGCACTTCTAGGCAGTGTTCTACTGTGATGACGACCTGTTCTAACTTGACTCCTTGGCTTTCAACTTCGGTGAATAGTTGGCATGCCTTCTCTTGGACTGGTTGAATTCGTTGAGAGACTTCCATAACTTTTCTCTGGATTGTATGGATCTGTTTCTGGTTCATTCCCTGCTCGGGAAACCTCTTCATTCTTTCAACTGATGTTAAGGCCTTCAGCTACGCCTGTAGCGTATCTACGTGCTACTTTGCTTCCTGGAGCTGTGACTCTAGCGCCTATAACTCTGGATTTTCTATAAGGTTTTCATATGCCTGTGCGCTCCTGGAGCTCAGTTGCTTGCACTCCAAGGAAAGGGATTTCATTCTACCAACTTTGTTGTGAGAAGTTGCCTCTCTTAGGTGTCTTATTTCTTGAGGAGTCTCAGGTACGGTACGAAGTTCCATATCTGCGATGCACTGCTGAAGCAGTTGGATTACTTCTTTGAGTTGCACCACCTGCTATGGGACTCATTCCTCAGTTTTCACTTCTATGACTGTCACAGAGCGAAGTGCACTGTGAACCCTTTCCCTTACTTTGAGTTGCTCTGCGAGCAATTGTTCCTTGTTTTTCTGTAGCATTGCTTTCTCTTCATTCTATTTTGCTTGTAGAGCAAGATTTTCCTTTTTTGTAGTACTTTTGTTGTCCTCAAGGTCTTTCGATACTTGTGTTGAATCCTGGGTGTCTTCTTTTGCCTCTTCTTGAGCTCATCGAAGGTGAGCTTCGACTATATCAGCAATCCGATGTAGTTGGGTTGGATCATCACCTAATTTTGGTTTTCCTAATGGCAGGGGAACAGGGGAAACTACACGACTAGACTGTATTGCTTGTTGTACTCATTGAAGCTCGTCCCTGATGCAACTAAACACTTACTCCTACTTGGCTTCCTACTTTTTTGCTATCTCTAGTTAAATTATCGTTCAGTGCAGCGACTATGAAGTCAAAGTCATCCAGAGTGAGAACAGTCTCAAAATTGGTTCTGGTTTCCTTAGCTTTCTTTCTGGATGAAGTCTTTGGTGGGGTAACCTTCCTTTTCTTGGAGGGATCCTCCTCCTCTCTAGGCGGTGTAACTTCACCTTTATTTTGCTCGACTTCTGTTCTACGTGGCTCTCCACCATCACCTCCCTGCTCAAGTGAGATCAAAGTTGTCTTCAAAGAAGTACTATTGACATCTTGAACTTCTTCATCTTCCTTGGTCTTTCTTGGTCCAGGGGTATCATGCACAGGTTCTAGACTATCGATGTTAGAAATCCTTGCGGGGTCTGCTGAGATGAGGAGGTCTGTCGACCACTCCTTGGTGATTTCTTCCAAGTATTCTTCTGTTAAATTATAATAGGACTATAAATGTTGCTTGTGCTCATCAACGCATGTTGTGATGTATATAAAGTTTCTGTCTACGCTAAACTTCATCAGGGGACGAAACCTGTAGAGGGTGTTCAAAGTGATGCACGATGTAGACTGGATTGCAATCTTCAATTGATTATAGTAGGCGTGGAAGACAGCATTGGATTGCCACTACTTGTTCATATCACTCGAGTACCACAAGGTATTGAACTTCACAGATAAAGGCTCAAAGGGATTGATGTCTGGGAAGGTCGCACCTTCTAGCATCTCCCATGCAATGAAAGCTATCAATATGAGAAGCCAGCTGAAGTGGAACTCATATACTTGGTCCTGCGCTCCTCTACAATCAAGATCTAGATGGTTCACAAGGTACTGCACCTAATTCATCTACAGTCCTTTTGCGCACTTCCCGATGAGGTCAACAACGAATCCAATTACTTGGGTGGGCCGGTTCTTGCGAACTAGCTTTTCTGCGATCAGCTGACATGCAAGGTGCACTGCATTTCTCTGGATAGAGGCTACCTTGTAACCTTGCGTACCCTTCTCTACATATCCATACGTCTCTTTGATTCACTGGGATAATGCTCAGTCGGAGGTATTTCTAGGGTAAAACTCTTGTGGGTCAGGGCCCTGCATGCTCATCCCTATGATCCAATTGATCAAGGTCAGATCCATAGTGATGCGACAGTTCAACCATAAGTAACCTCCATGGTAGAAGGATAACAACAATTTCATGCATGCATTTACTTCCTGGTGTCGACTGAAGTGAGGGATCTTCATCACATTAAGCAGTGTGGAATGCGTGAGGTTCTGGGTCCATGGCTGCGGGATAATCTTTGAATTCTTGCCTTTGGTCCTAGTTAAGTACTTATGCAGGGAAATCATGCTGTAAGATTTCCGGTCTCCAAGGTTGAAGTCACTAAATTTCAGTGTTGTGAGCTTATCCTGGTTGGTGTGAACTATGTGCACCCCTTTCAGAAGGTACGTAGTGTTCACAGGATATTCAAACTCTCAGGGTACACTGTCATGTTTGATGGCACCACTCAGAGGGGGTAGATAGGTAGGTAGAATGCTTGGAATCATCTTGGCATTGGCAAGGTCATCTCTGTGCTTAGTACATTTCTCATTGGCTAGCCAGGACGGACCAGTGCGAGAAATGGATGGAGAGGCTTCCAATCCTCTCATGGATGATGCATGTAATCCTATGGATAACCCTTGCTCGGACATGGCTCTCTCAGTTCTTATCTCAAGGAGAACTTCTGTTATGGATTCTTCAGTAGCGGTAAGCTCGTCGAACATACATGACCAGGATAAAATAATCAGGTTCACGACGGTATTAAGCACTGCACTAGAGTGAACAACAAGAGTGTAATGAGCACTGTATGCAATTGCTAGTCTGTGGGCTTCAAATTCTTAGTTGGAAAAAGTGTTCCTCGTTCATGGCGTGATGAGATAAATAGGAAATATTGGTAATGGTTTACTTGCAACAATTATGATCCTCATTAACTCTTCTTTTGTTTGTTATGGCGTGGTCCAATGGTCTGGTGGCGAACCATAAATTCTTTTCCATCCATTTGGAGTAGCAGTTGAACGGATATATCGGCTACATTACTTTCCCATAGCTAAGTGGCATATGTCATTGTTTTGATATCCTGACGAAGCTCCAATTCTGCAAAGTTTCTTTCTGCGAGGTACCCTATGGAACCTACTGTAGCTTCTCAATCCTAGCCTTCTTCTTACTTAGCTTCTTATCCTTTTTCCCAGTGAGCTTCGTCTCATTGGTTATTTTCCCATCCTGATTCTTATTTCCCTTGGGCATAGTCACTTCGCGCTGTTGAGATCCTCTCCTAGGATTCAGGTGTATCACTTCTTCTGGGGTATAAATTTCAACCTTCGGTATGTCTTCTGATGTTCCTGTAGATTCGATATCTGGTCTTCTAGTGTCAGGTAGATTTGATCTGTTTTCCTGTTCTTCAATCAAATGTGCAATATTTTGGGTCATGAAATCTTTTAACTCTTGTCTCTTCTATTCTAAGCATTCTTCTTCTTCCTTCATTCCATCTTGATCTCTATCAATCCAATATTTTCCTAGTAACATCGTAAACAGGGCACTGTCTTCAATGAATTTAATAATCTCAAAGTCTTCCTTTGTCAAAGTTCCATTGACTGTCATAGGTATCAGAGCGACATTTCCACATAACATCATCAGTTTTCCTCTGAATAGTACTATTCCTCCTAATGAAGGGATCATAGAAGGCTTCCCTATTGCTTCCCAATTTCTTTCTGGCATAATTTTCACTTGTGTCTCTTCATCAAGGACAGAGTCAATGTCGAACTTTCCTATTCTTGCTTCAATGCACTATTTTTCTTTGAAAATATCTGATAGTATAACATATCAGTGGTCATTCAGGGTCTCTTTCATTTGTATCAATACCTTCTCTAATTCTTGTTGGGGTTCTGCCTCTTCTGGATCTACCTTAGGGTTTTCCTGATCCAAATTCATTTCTTCTAGCCTAGCGATCATTCTAGGGCAATCCAATACCTCATGGTCCATAGCTTTGCAACAAAGACAACTAGATCCTCTGTCAAGGAAGTCCTTATCAAGATGTCCAGGTCTTCTATAGTTGTAACAAAGGGTCACTCATCTATTTCTTTTAAACGATCCCCAACTTCTTCTATACTGGGCACTAGAATCATGGTAGCTAATCTACAAAAAATTCTTTCTAGGATTTTGAATCCATTTGTTAGTCCAAACATTTTTTCTATGCATAGGTATAACATATCTATCACTATTCTTATCAGATCTACTCATATCAAACCTTCTTTCATCTATCAATGCCCCAGTTTTCAAACTAGGATAAAATCTATTAAACATACCTAGATCCATACCTTATAAACAAAAAATTTCACTTATATTACTTCTATAGAGCACAAAGCCTCCAGATCTAAAACTTTTAACTAGTCTTACCTTTATCAGAGCACATAGCTTACAGATCTTACCTCTTTTAGTCAAGAATCCCCACTTTTACCTTTCTCAGAGCACAAAGCATTCAAATCTTGTTCCTTTTCTTCAAATCCAACCTCTTTTCTTTTAGATCATGCCTCTTTTCTTTCAGATCAAGCCTCTTTCTTTCAAATTGGTTAGAATACTACGCACTAGGGCACAGATCGTCGCACAAGACTTTCAGGTTAACCTTTTTGCACCAAGCTTCTTCTTCTCATTTCCCAACAATCACAGCTTCAGGTCTTGGAAACAGAACCATTTGTTGGCATAGGGGCATACCCAGGGTTCAATGCTACAACAATGCACCAACAAAAACCTAACTACCGACCCTTTCAGCGACACCTACGAAGTAGATGAAGTCTCACCCGAGGTAGAGGTAGGGGTGGCTGTAGGACTCAAGTGTCTGAAACCTTAGCTAGGACATAGATCTATGATTCCTTACTTAATATAGCACTTAGCACTACTGGATCTTTAATATGCAATCAATAACCACTTCCCAGATACAACAGAGCTTTGCATCATTCACAATGACTAGATTGTTTGATCACTTATCGTCCACAGAGCATTTAGATCTAACAGGTCAAGAACTTAGCATATACATGTGAAACAGACCTAGCATTCTACACATCATAAGAACTAAGCATAAACATATATAATAGATCTATCTACTCATCTCAAAGCACTTAGCAAATAATCACATCAATGCATCAGAACAAGGCATAAAGCAGACAACACATGATACACATGGTTCACCCCAACCCTAGGGCTATGTCCACCAACTCTTCTTTTTTATTATCGTCAGCCAATCGGTTACAAGCATAGATCCATAGAAACCCTTACTTCGCACATGACAGAAGATCTGCACAGCTCTATAGATCCTTCTTCCTTGCCTTTCAGCACAAAGCCTTCTATACCTTCACACAGGAACTTGCACTAAGCTCTGCAATTCTATACAGAATGCACAAAAATCCTCTTCATCTGGCGCTCCATCTTTGATAGTCTGTTGAGGTCCCAAAAACGGTCAAATATGACCAATTGTTCCCAAAAATTGGTCAAGGGCCAACACCTCCCATCCTTTTCAGCGATCCCAAGGAGAAAATTGGGGGCGATTTTGGGTATGGGGGAGATCCTCTTCATCCCAAAAGTGGTTGAGGCCCGACCAAACTCATCAATGTATCATTTATGCGTTTGTGTGGGTATTTTGATTGTCAGTAATTCACTCCGCACACTATGTACATCATGCATTGTGTTAGCCCACGCGGATATGCACGCACTTCTTTGGATGAATGTGTGTGGATTTCTAGAACCACTTTTACATAGTTTTATGGTTGTCCTTCCATACTGAATGTAATCATTCCATGAATATTGGTAGTATGTTGTGTTTGTGTTAATTGTTTCTTCATCCATTGTATATATTTGTAGTGAGCCATTTTTCGGTGATAACAAAAGGGTTGCTAGGTTTTTCCTCCTCGTGGGTTTTCCCAAGGTAAATCTTGTGTCTTTCTATGATATATACTATTCTACTATTTTATTGTTATACTATATTTATATGGTTGAATTTATGAAGTGTAATCGCTTAATGATATGTTGAAAAGTAAAAAGGAAGTTTATTATCATTTGAAGTAATTACTAGTTTTTAGAAATATTATACCTAGATCTGTTGTCTACGAATTTCAATAGGTTTCAATATCATAAAGTCAGATGTCCACTCCTAACAATCCAGAAAAACCATTACATCTTCTAATATTCCCTCTGGTTTGACTCTAGACCTATCAGCTAGTTGAAGAACTATAAGAGTTGGATGTAGACCAGTTAGTTGGATTTTTTCCATTTTTTCTTTGATCATCACATTGATAGCTACTCCTAGGTCAATCAAAGTGTTAGGTATGGAAGTGTTATTGGTATTAATGACAAAATTGGGATTCTTGGTTCTGCATACATAGCTATAAAAATATTTCCTAACATTAGATTAGCTAATTTCCTAATCACATGGATAGTATTAGTGTCCTTCTTCTTTCTCCTTAGTTTTCTGAAGAAAAGTTCTTGAGCATCTTTAACATAAATTGGGACATCTGAAATGGCTTGTAATAACGAGATTTTAACACACATGTTTCTTAACTCCTGTAGAAAAATAAATTATGATGATGTAGGGGGTTTATCTATTCACAATCTCTCTGGATATGGAGGAATTGGAACTGATCCTTCCAAGTGTGATTGGATGGGATTCCTAGAAGTAGTAGCTTGTGTTCCTCGGGAAGGGTTAATAGGTTAATCACCCAGTTCAATGAGACCATTCAACACCAAAGGAATTTGCACCAAACAGAGAGGAAACCCTAACACCTACGAACGGAAAAGATGAGGGACACGGGGAATAACCAGAGACATTTTTGTAGGTGAATACAAACTCGCAGAGGGAGTAACCAGAGAGATAGATTTATTTCTACATGAGGAAGAATAATGGAGTTCAACATACTCTAGCTCTGATACCATTGTTACGCCAGGTATGGGAAGGAAATGAGTAACTCCACACTTTCATGTATTTCATTAATATGAGACATTCATAATTACCATTGACGTGACACTTGGTTTCATCTTCCAAAAGGTCTGAATGAATATTCATATGAGCTATGACTCTTCATATTTCTCCTAAATTATATTTACAATGATATTTACAAATTATTATATTCATGAGGATTAGGTATCCAACAATAACAAATTCAAAACATGACTTTCAATATGTACAAATTTAAATCATATTTAAATAGAATTATTTTAACCATAACATTTAATACCAACAAACTCAACAAACTTTAACCATGTATAATTTGTATTGAAAGCTCTAGCTTGAGATTGGAGGTATCCAAATTTTTTTTTATTGTAACTCATGGATTGAGTTTGTTGGTAGTGAAATCCATGGCTTTCAATACCAAAAAAACAAACCACATCCAAAATTTGTTTATATTCAAAGTCATGGCTTGAGTTTGTTGGTGGTGGTGAAAGCCATGATCTTCAATACCACAAACGGAAATCATTAATAATGAAATCCATGACCTTTGATACCAAGAAAAGAAAGTCATATATTAATACCAACAAGCCCAACAAACTTTAGCCATATATAATTTGGTATTGAAAGCCCTGGCTTGAAACTAGTATCATCCAAAATTTGTTTATATTGAAATTCATGAGTTGAGTTTGTTGTTAGTGAAAGTCATGGTCTTCAATACCAACAAAAGAAAACCATATAATTGAAATTCATGGCTTGAGTTTGTTAGTAATGAAAGTCATGTTCTTCAATACCAACAAAAGAAAACCATATAATTGAAATTCATGGCTTGAGTTTGTTGGTAGTGAAAGTCATGGTCTTCAATACCAACAAAAGAAAACCATATAACCATGGTTTAACTTTGACTTGTTTCAATATTAAAATTCAAAACCATGTGAATAAGAACTTATGGATTTGATTTTTAAGGATTTCAATAAAAAAATAAAAACTTATGATTTTGAATTTTATCAAAATTCAAAGCCATGCCAATAAGAACTCGTAATTTTGAATTTTAATATACCATGGATTTCAATAACAACAAAATAAAAAATCATGGCTTTGAATTCTAATATGTCATGGATTTCAATAATAACAAATTCAAATCATAGCTATGAATATATACAAATTCAAATTATATTTAATTTGAATTTACTTAACCATAACATTTAATACCAACAATCCTAACAAACTTTAATCATGTATAACTTGGTATTAAAAGCTCTAATTTAACATTAGAGTTATTCAAAATTTGTTTGTATTTAAACTCATGGATTGATCATATATAACTTGGTATTAAAAGCTCTAATTTAACATTAGATTTATTCAAATTTTGTTTGTATTTAAACTCATGGGTTGAGTTGGTTGGTAGTGAAAGCCACGGCCTTCAATACCAACCAAAGGAATCCATATCCAAAATTTGTTTGTATTTAAAGTCAATCCACATCCAAAATTTGTTTGTATTGAAAGTCATGACTTGACTAGCAAAAGGAATTCACATCCAAAATTTGTTTGTAATGAAAGTTATGGCTTGAATTTGTTGGTAGTGAAAGCCTGGTTTTTGTTAGGATTAAATGTTATGGTTAAGTTAATTTAAATTAAATATGTTCTTAATTTGTGTGTATTGAAAATAATAATTTGAATTTGTATGTTTATTTTGTTGTTATTGAAATCCATGGAATATTAAAATTCAAAGTCGTGAGTTCTTATTGGCATGGATTTCAATTTTAATAAAATTCAAAACCAAGAGATTTTATTTTGTTGTTCTTGAAATTTAATGGATTTTAAAATTCAAGGCCATGGATTCCTATTGGCATGGTTGAATGTGACATTCTATTTTGTTGTTATTGGAATTATAAATTCAAAGTCATGAATTCTTATTCGAAACAAGTAAAAATCAAACTATATAGTTTTCTTTTGTTGGTATTGAAGCCTATGGGTTTCACTATCAACAAAATCCAGTCATGACTTTTAATAAAAAACAAATTTTGGATGTGGACATCTCATGAATTCTTATTCGAAACAAGTCAAAATCAAACGTATTGAAGCCTATGGGTTTCACTATCAACAAACTCCAGTCATGACTTTTAATAAAAAACAAATTTTGGATGTGGACATCTCATGAATTCTTATTCGAAACAAGTCAAAATCAAACTATATAGTTTTCTTTTGTTGGTATTGAAGCCTATGGGTTTCACTATCAACAAACTCCAATCATGACTTTTAATAAAAAACAAATTTTGGATGTGGACATCTAATGAATTCTTATTCGAAACAAGTCAAAATCAAACTATATAGTTTTCTTTTGTTGGTATTGAAGCCTATGGGTTTGACTATCAACAAACTCCGGTCATGACTTTTAATAAAAAACAAATTTTGGATGTGGACATCTCAAACCATGAGTTTTAATACAAACAAATTTTGGATTTCACCAATGTTAAGCCATGGCTTTCAATACTAAAGTATACTTGACTAAGTTCATTGGGATTAAGATATGACTTGGTTTTTTTTATTGAAGGGAATGGTTTTCACTACCAACAAACTCAAGTGATAACTTTCAATCTATAATTTTCAATATCAATAAATTCAGACCATGAGTTTAACCAATGAATTCAAGTTAACCAATGAATTCAAGTTATGGCATCAAAGTCTAACTATATATAATTCAATATTGAAAGCTTTGACTTAACATAGACACCATCCAAAATTGTACCTTGATTTCATTACCAATAAAAAAAAAACCATATATGACTTCAAACCATCACTTTTAATACAAACAAATTCAAACCATGTTTAATATGGCCATAATTTTGGACGAAACCATGAGACATAAGTCAAGCTAATAACTTTGTTATGGAAAGATTTTTCTTAACATTTACATCATCCAAAATTGAACAATAAATTTTATTACCAATTAAAAAAACCCATATATGACTTGCTTTCTCAAGCCATCACTTTCAATACAAATAAATTTAAATCATGTTTAATCTTAATTTATTCATGCTATAACTTTGGACAAAATCATTGTTGGGATTTGGTGACAACAAATTTCTCCAAGAATGAATTTGGATCCTATTATTCTACGTTGGTTACAATCAAATAGACCAAGTTAGAATATGGATAGGGATTGCATTTAATAAACAATTTCTTGTAAATGTATATAAATACATGTAAGCCTGTAGAGGCAAAGAGTGAGACAAAGTGAGAACTTGCTAGTCTATCGTAATCTCTATGATCTGAATAAGAAGACAACTGATGCCTATGCTTGGTGGGCGTAGCCCAACATTTGGGTGAACCACGTGAAATCCATGTGTTTATAATCTGTGTGTGATTGTTAATTATCATATGTGAATTGTGTTTTCCGCATTGACAATTCTAACAAGTGGTATCAGAGCTACTGCGTTGGAGATCTGTGAATCAAGATCTGTGGTGCAAGAAGGTGAATTGAAGAGATGTTACAGAAAGAAATTGAGTAGAAATTCATCAACTCTCCCTAGACAGTATTAAAGTCATGCCAACACTCTCACACTTATGAAAATAAAATTTCGAAAAATTCATGCACCCAGTTCATGCACGACAGAGCATCGATGCTCCTCCATCCACACTCAAGGGTCGCTAGCGCTCCCCTATGAACCCTAAGGGAGCGTTGATATTCAACGCTAGTGATCCCCCACACATTGAGAAGGAGCGCCAATCTCCTCAAAGAAAAATAATTCCGTGGTTTTTTAAAAAAAAAGTTAAGGTATGGTGAAATTTTGGGTTTTTCAAAATTAAATTTCCTTTTTTTTAAACGTGAAAGTCAAGTCATGTGGGTGGTGGATGAAGTAAAAAAGGTTTTTTTAATTGAGTAAATGTTTATTATATTTTGGATTAAATATAATATTTAAAAGATGGGAGTTATAAGGTTTTAAAAAGTTAAAGGGTTTTTTGGTTTAAATTATTAAATTTTGTATCTATTCCTTAAGCCTTGTAATATTTGATCAACCATCATATTATAAAAGCTTGTTTTTTTATAAGCTTTGGGTTTTATAAATTTTTGATACGGTTTTTTAAGAAAAAAAATGGCTAAGATGTAGAGTTCGAAGTTTGAAGTTGAAAAGTTTAGTGGTAAAAGCAACTTTGAGCTCTGGAAGCTTAAGATGCGGGATTTACTAGTGCAACAAGGGTTGCAAAAAACATTGGCAGGCAAGTCAAAGAAACCAACAACCATGACGGATTGGGAATGGGAAGATCTGGATGCAAAAGCTCTTATTACCATTTGTTTATGTTTGGCAAATGAGGTTATGTTTAATATCGTAGGAGATGATACAACATCAGGCTTATGGAGAAAGTTGGAAAGTCTATATATGATGAAGTCCTTCATGAGCAGGATCTACTTGAAGATACAGTTGTATAGTTTGAGATGAAATAAGGTACAAAAGTTGTTGACCATTTAAATACCTTCAATGCCCTTATAGTTCAATTGACTAGTATGGAAGTTAAATTCAAAGATGGATATAAGGCTATTACACTATTGTGTTCATTGCCTGAGTCTTGGGATAATCTAATCACCTCTATTAGCTTTAGCTCAACAGATGTTTTAGATTATGACTTTGTTGTGGGAGCTTTGTTGGCTAAGGAGATGAGGAGAAAATCTATTAAAGAAACCTCAACTTCAAAGGTGATGCTGGTCAGAGGTCGAACTAAAGAGAAGAATGAAAAAAAAAATTCTCGATTTAAGTCAAGACACAGAAAGGGTAAAGAAAAATGTTGGTACTGTGGAAAAATAGGACATCTCAAGAAAGATTGTTGGAAGAGAAAGGAATCTAAGGAAAGCTCTACAAAGGAAGCAAATTTGGTTGTAACAAATTCAGGTACGACTGATCAAGTTTTATCTGTTTCTAGTAATTTACAATATCAAGAAGAATGGCAGTTAAATTCAGGTGCCTCCCACCACATGTGCTCACATAGAAATTGGTTCATTTCTTACCAATCTGTTGATGAGGGTGTAGTGTTTATGGGAAATGGTATTCCTTGTAAAACTATGTTAGACAACTGAGAGGGGGGGGGTGAATCAGTTGTTTCCATGCTTAAACAATTATGGTTCTTTTAAACTCTTTGTAGAGACACTGAATGATGATCATAATAATGCAGGGAAATAAACAATGGCACTTTCAACATCATTCACATATATGATAAACACAGAGACAGATATTTCCCGAGGAAACCCATGCAGGGTAAAAACCTCTTTTTCTTTATATGATAAGTAATGGTTACAATCTTTACAGTATCATACATATGAGCACCAACTCATAATGAGGCTACAACCTCAGTTTTGCAAGCTGCAACTTGCTGAGAGCACCAAATCTCTGTTTTCTCTAGCACCCACTAGAAGGAAGCACCAACTCCCTGGTTTCTCTAGCACCAACTCCCTGTGTTCAAGAACCCACCTGAGCCTTTGAGGACACCAGTCCTCCCTAGCTCCTCCCAACCACCCTGAAATATAAATATTTTTTACTGAAACTTATTACAGTGATATGATGTTCAACAATGGCTTACCAGACTTATCACTGTTCTTCTTCATTTCGATGTTGTGTCTGCCTCATTGCCTTTCTGCACACATCACTTGCGTTGCCTATTCTTCCATTTTTTATGCTCTGTGTGCCATGTCCATTCACTGCACAGTTCCTCTTCTGTGCTCTTCAGCTGCTGCACTCTCCTCCTTATTCACACATGAATCACCTTCACCAACAACATTCACAACAACCTCCAACAGCAACCGCAAGCACATCTCTTCTCTGTACTGTGTATTTATAGCTTCTGTGCACCTTGTGCATGCAATGTTCACAATGCCTCTGCATGCTGACTCCACGCCGTTATCCTCCACCTCTCGAGTTCTCTGTCTAATCATCATCGTGACTCTTCAACTTCTCTTGTGGTTCGCCCCGCGTGTCTAGCATCATTGTATGTTATACTGAGATTCCTCAGCCTCTCTGGAAGTTTGAGACTCTTTGTCTTCTCTGTGAAAGTCAAACTCACCTTCTCTATTTCAGTTACAGGCCTCAATGCTCATCAACTGTAATCGCCTCCACGAACATCGTCATTCCTCTCAGAGACTCTTCACCTCCTCTGTCAGTCATCCCGAAGCGTCTTCGCATCCTCTGGTAGAAACCATCAATGGTTGCTAGCAGTTTCACTGTGTCGTGCAACAGTTGCCCTCAGATCTCCTTCAGGTTAATCTACGCCGTTGGATGAGCTTTATTAATTTTTCCTTTAAATCGGGTTTCGGCATTTTGGCATTTGTGTTCTTACCTCTCGAAGTCGTGATCCCTGAAACTCCGATATGGAGCTTATCTGGACTGACTCCTTCTCTTCCCATGACCAAGGGCTGTGACCACAGCCTTATGCATAAGGCGCTTTCGCGATTTCGCATATCACAAATTCGCAATTCAAGTTACTTTGTTTCTTTTGTCTCTCCATATTGCGATTCGTGAAACTCCGACACAGAGTTGAACCAACGGTCCAAATATGAACTTGTTTCAATGGCTACGATTGGATCGCAATATCGCATATCGCGAAATCGGAATTCTTGTTGTATTTGTTTCTTTTCCTCTTGATATCGTGATTCGCGAAACTCCGACACGAGCTATAATCAATGGTCTAGATTCATTCTCGATTCAATGGCTGCGATTGCATCGCGATATCGCATATCGTGAAATTGGCATTCTTGTTGTCAAGTGTTTTTGTCTCTTCAAAGTCTCGATTCATGAAACTCCGATAAGGAGTTAAATCAACAGTCCATATCTGATCTCTATTCAGTGGCTGCGATTAAATCGCGAATTTTCATATAGCGAAATCGGGGTTCCTGATGTCAATAATCTTGTCATGTCCAACTCTCAATCTCCGATGCCTCTCCATTGAGTGGAATCAACAGTCCAAATCAAAGCTTGATCTGACGGCTCAGATTACATCGTGATTTTTCATATCGGGAAATCGGGATTCCTGTTGCATTGTTTCTTTGACATTTCCAAAACGCGATCCTCGAAACTTCGACGCGCTCTTTACACACTAGCTCTCCTGGCTAGGCTCCTGGCCCATATGACCATTATCCCCATGACCGCAGTTTTACTACTCGTCGGGATTTCACCTTGGCTTTTCCCGATGGTAAACCTCGTTCAGCTCTTGTCCGATCTGACGGCTGACAGGATTTCTGAATGAGATCCAATGGCTGTGGATATCTGTCTTCCTTCTCTTCTAAGAACTCCTATATCTTGAGCTTTGCTGCGCACGTGCTCCTCGATGTTGTTCCTCCTGAGCTTTCACTTCCGAATGCCCAAGGGATTCTTGGACTTCTGTGCCTCTGCAGAGTCTTCACATGCACACTCTGATCCTACCATCTTCACTGTTGTACTTGCCATCAATGACAAGCATACGCTACCTGTTAAACATTTGCCAACAATCTCCCCCTTTGGCATTGATGGCAACTAAGGCACCCGAATTCTTTTCTCCCCCTTTGAAATCAATGCCAAAGAAGAGACATGCTCCCCCTGAGCTATTGCAGTAATTTTAGGAGGCATTAGATAATCAAACAATACAAATCTCCCCCTAACAAGATGGATTCTTTTAGGTGTGAAATGAAATGACACCCAGCTTCTGTCTGAGATATTCAAACGGTGTCTTAGCTAGGGGCTTAGTAAAGATGTCTGCAATTTGTTCTGTAATGGGAATGTAATGGACCTAGACAATCTGATTGGTGACCTGCTCTCTCAGAAAATGATATTTTATGAGAATATGTTTTGTCTTGGAGTGGAGGACAAGATTTTTAGACATATTGATGGCACTTGTGTTATCACAATGAATTGGGATCGGTGCAATATATTTTACCTCTAAGTTTGCAAGTGTCTGAATCATCCATAATACCTGTGTGCAATAGGTAGCAACAGCAATGTACTCTGCCTCTGTGGTTGATAAACAAATGGAACCTTTCTTTTTACTAAGCCAGGCTACTAAGGAGTTACCCAAGAAAAAGGCTCCTCCACTGGTGCTTTTTCTCTCATCAACACAATTTGCCCAATCTGCATCTGAATAAGCAGTCAACTGAAGACTTTGATTTCTAGGATACCAAAGACCATAAGTCGCTGTTTCTTTTAAGTACCTGAATATCCTTTTGACAGCTTGCAAATGACTCTTTTTAGGTGTAGCCTGATATATTCCTACTATTCCTACAACATGCATTATGTCTGGGTGAGATGATGTGGTGTACAACAGGCTTCCTATCATTGATCGATATGAGCTTTGATCAACATCAGGTGAATCAACATCCTTGCTTAATTTACATCCAGTTGCCATAGGTGTACCCACAGGTTTAGAATCTTCCATTTGAAACCTTTTCAACATTTCTCTTAAATATTTTCCTTGAGAAATGAAGATCCTATCGGGCCTCTGAGTAATTTGTAGACCAAGGAAACATGCCAGTTCTCCTATCATAGACATTTAAAATTTAGACTCCATGGCAGAAGCAAACCATTGTACTAGTGAATCCTTATTACATCCAAAGATGATGTCATCTACATAGACCAGTACAATGAGAAAATAATTATCTTCTGTCTTAATATACAGATTGTTGTCATCTTTTCCTCTCTTGAACCCTTTGTCTTTGAGATACGTATCCAGTCTGTGATACCAGGCTCGAGGGGCCTGTTTTAAACCATATAAAGCTTTCTTCAACTTGCATACTAAGTCCGGGTTGTTAGACAAGTTGAAACCCTCTGGTTGTTCCATATAGACTTCTTCACTTAAATCTCCATTGAGAAAAGATGACTTGACATCCATTTGGTAGACTTTAAACCTTTTGTGACAAGCATAGGCAAGAAACATTCTGATAGCTTCTAATCTTGCTACGGGGCAAATGTTTCATCAAAATCCAGTCCTTCGATCTGAGCATAGCCTTTACAGACTAACCTCGCTTTGTTCTTGATAACTTGTCCTTGCTCATTAAACTTATTCTTAAAGATCCATTTGGATCCAATGACGTTTTTACCTTTGGGTCTTTGAACCATCTCCCATGTATGTTTTTTCTCAATCTGGTCAAGTTCTTCATTCATTGCTTTAACCCAGTGATCATCTCTGTTGGCTTCATTAAAATTCTTGGGTTCCAGCATGGATGTGAGAGCTATATGAGATTGTTCGGTGGTTTTGATTAGCTTTCTCTTGGTTTGTACCCCTTTGTCTTTTTCTCCAATTATTTGACTTGCAGGATGATTCTTTTGAATGCTTCTGGAGGAGGAATTTGTAGTTGACTGCTGATTTGAGTCTGCATGAGTGTCTGAGTCTTCTTCTGATTCAGAGTCTTCATTTTTTGATTCTTGGACCTGTTCATCTTCAGCTTTATCTGTGTCTTCTGTAGAAGTCTCATTACTGTACACCTCTCTTGTTGGGATTCCTTCATCAATTTTTACATCAATACAGTCAACCATTTTATGCAGCCTCTTATTATAGCATCTGTATCCTTTACTGTTTGTAGCATACCCTAAGAAAATACCTGCATCTTCCATGTCATCATATTTGTCGAGGCTTTCATCATTATTCTTTATGTAGCATTTACTCCCAAAGACTCTGAAGTGTTTGATTGAGGCAGGTCTTCCAAACCATAATTCATAAGGTGTTTTGTCACTTTGTGGTTTGAGGTGAGCTTTGACTGCTGTGTGTATTTCTTCTACCCAGTGGGTTTGACCAATGTTCTTCTCAGTCATCATTGACCTGGCCATTTCTTGCACTGTTCTTTTTTGCCTCTCAACTACTCCATTTTGTTGTGGAGTTCTTGGTATTGTGTATTCTCTCTTGATCCCATGCTCATCGCAGAATTATTTGAAGTCTCTTGACATAAACTCTCCTCCTTGGTATGATCTTACTTCCTTTATCCTCTTCCCTGTTTGGGTCTAAGTTAAAGCCTTAAATATCTTAAACTTCTCAAATGCTTCAGCTTTTTCTTTGAGAAAGGCTACCCAAGTAAGTCTGGAGTAATCATCGATAATAAGCATGAAGTAGTTTTCTTTCCCTGTGCCTTCCTGTCTTGATGGTCCAAATAAATCCATATGAACTAGTTGGAGTGGTTTCTCTGTTGAAGTAAAGCTCTTGGACTTAAACTGTGTCCTGTTTTGCTTCCCTACTTGACAGGGTTTACACATTGA
>ML807280.1:167735-178950 GCA_009831015.1 Picea engelmannii
AAAGTTATGACAAGTGTAGCATTCAACCTCATTATTCAATAAGTCAAACTTATTGTTGCAGTGTTGCCTACTTATTGACTGTTGATTATTTCTTGCCCTCCTTAGCTGTATGTGTCCAGACTTAATTTGGCAATTTGCAGTCTATGAATGATTATTACCTGACTGTATCATTTTTTTTTGTGGGAAGTATTTATTCCTTTGAAATCTTAATTGCTCATTTCTAGGTCTTAAGGAACAATTTACAGCTTTGTGACGGAAGTTAGAACAATAGAAACAATAGCCATAGAAAAATTATTTGTACCTGGAAAATGGTTGTGTTCTTTGAACAAATTGATTTCTTTCTTGTTGATGACGTCTTTTAGTAGAAAGAACATTGTTTCTTCATCCTACAGATTTAGTCCTGACACCATTTTCTTTACTCATCTTGGGTTGCTGATTGTCTTCCTTTATTTCTACAGGTTTGTTATTGTCATTGGTTGTACTTTTGACAAACTTGATGGGTTCCTCATTTCCTGTCTTCTCACTGCTTGATCCCTCTTCATAACCCAAACCAATTTTTATCTTTGGATTCCTTTGCTGATTCAGAATGGTGGTTAATCCTTCTAAGGCTTTGGTACTTGTCAGATTTTGATTATACAAGGCTTGAAACTTCTCCATTTCTTTTCTTGTTTTCACTACTTCTTGTTCTAATGATTCACATCTTACCTTCTTTTCTGATAACTATTGTTTCAGAATCTCTTCGATTTTCTTTGCCTCTTCCAATTTTACCTTTAGTAGGACAAGGTCTTCACCAGGTTTTTTACTATCTCTCTCGAAATGTATCAACAGTTGTCTTTGCTTTCTGTTCTTGATTCTTAGTCTGTCAATATCTTCCAGTGCACTGATCAGTTCTCCTTCCATGTCAACCATAGCTTCTTCTTCATTAACGTCACTCCCTATGCTATGATTGTCATAGTCCTCTTTGGCCATAAGTGTGAAGTCATTTAGTTTCTCTTCAATAGATGAATCATTATCTTCATCATCTGAAGGATCATCATCATTGTTTGCACAAAGACTTTTCTTCTTAAAGTTATTCTCTTTAAAGAAATTTATGTGTTTGTATTTCTCCTCATCATCACAAGCCTGATCCTTTCCTTTGTGGGGACATTTGTTTGCAAAATGACCTATCCTACCACAGTTAAAACATTTGAAGGGCAGTTTATCTTTGTATTTGCCTGATCCCTTCTTCAGTCTCTTCACAAATTTTGCTTCAATTTCATTGGGCTCAGAATCCTCATTCTTGTCTGCTTTAAATGATGCTTCTCTAAAGGTGGGTTTATCTTTAACTATTCTCATTTCATATGCAGTCAATGTTCCAAGAAGTTGGTCAAACTGCAAGGTTTTCAGATCATTAAGTTCTTCTATAGCAGAGACCTTCAGTGATCCGGATTATTTTCGGCATGAAATGAGAGCGGAGATATAATAAAGAAATGCACAGATATATTGCAGATAGTCAATAATATAACAGAAATGTATCAGAGATGCAACCATAAACACACATATATAGTAATACACAATTTCTATTAATCAAAGAAATGTACAGAGACTGTAAAAATACAGAGTGAAAGACTCGCTAGAATGGTGGCAGCTTATCTATGAGAAGAGATGTGACGGCTACTCGCATTCACAAGAAGATGATTACAATGAGGTTCTGAAGGCCTTTTTACAATAAACGAGAATGCAAAAAGTCCTAGACATCCAAAAACCGAACCCTAGGATATGAAGCGCCAAAAGTCATGTGGGCCCCGTTTGGGTAAGTGAGTACATCAACTTCCCAGGGTCGTAACTTTTGCATACGATCTCCGTTTTAGGTGTGTGATAGCTCGTTGGAAAGGTATTGTTGAGGAGATTCATTTTGGGGGCTCAATTATGCCTTTAGCTATCATTGAGAACCTCGATCTTGAAAAACCTTCATTTGGACCCTCAAAATGGCCTCGAAAGTTAAAACCTGCTAAAAATAGTAAATTTCCAAAATGGCCAGAAAACTGTTTTGAGCCATTTGGAAAAGGTGGGTGGCCACCGATATCCACCTAGATCAATCCTCCATCCTTAGGAAGTAATGGTATCCATTGTGTTGAGTTCTCGGGGGAGAGGGAAAAGCATTTGTTGAATCTGCATCTTGGTGAGTTGCTTGTCTTGTTCGAGAAGTCGCGCTGCTTAGTTTGTGGAAATCTGTCACGAACCTGTGGCTAGAAGGTTTGGACCTTTTTAACCAGTCTGGCTATTTTAGATGACTGTGTGCAGAAGGAATCTTCATGCTTTGTTGCAACCTTGTCGACCTTCTTCTGTTGGATAGAAGGTGCTTGGGCCGAAGCTGTGGTGGCTGCAGTATCCTTTTGTTCACCCTTTGAACAGATTGTGGAGAAGATGAATTTTGTAGTATGAGATACTACCTTGAGGCACTGTTTAGGTGGGGCAGTAGTTGGAACTACCTATGGTATCCTGTAGAGATGACCCCCTAGAATAATAATGACACTACGGGGTCGAGTTTCATAGATAGCATGGCGTTTCCACATATATGGCTGGCCCAAGAGAACATCACAGACATCCAATGGGGAAACATCACATAATAACTCATCCTTGAAGGGTTGGATGTCGTATGACAATCGACACTGCTGGCTGACATGAAGATCTCGTCCTTGGCAAAGCCACCCAATGTTGTATGGTTGTGGGTGTGGTGTTGTCGACAATCCCAATTGTTTGACGACCTCTGTTGAGATGAGGTTCTTCTGGCTTCCGCTATCAACAATAAAATGTAGCAGGGTCCCCTTCACCCACATCTGTGAATGAAAAAGGCGCTCCCCCTCTTCTGGATCTGTTGGTTCTTCTGGTTGAATTGTTGTGGTCACGACAATAGCAGTGGGGTCTGCGTCGATGATCTGTTTTTTACCAGTATTTTCAGAATCAGATTCTGAATTAGGGTTCGGCTCCTCGTCTTTGATCTCGGCCACCAATGACTGTTTTGAGCGACATTCCTCGGTGTTTTGCCAGGGGCTTTTGTGGAAATCACACCATTTTCCGGTGTCCTTCATTGTCTTCCCGTGACCCTTCTTTTCCTGTGTCTTGGACTGGTTTTCGGGAGACTGTTTGTTAGGGTTGTCTTTGTCATACTTTGGTGGTTGCTGCGAACTTGCAAACCCAAATTCCTGTTTGTTCTGGTGCTTAAATTTCTTCTCAATTTTAACAACATATCGATAAGCAGCACTGAGTGATGAGATGTCCAGAAAATCCATTTCAGTCTGGATGTATCTGTGTAGAGCCCCACGATATTTCAGAACCAAATGTCGCTCGGAGTCTTTGATACCCAGCTTAGTGTGCAAGGTATGGAAGGTGTTGGTGAAATCCAAAACTGCTTCGCCCCTCTCTTGCCATAGTGTGGTCCATCTGATGTACTGGTCTTCGTAGTTGCCAACAGGGTAATATTGTTCCTTTACCGCATCCATAAAAAAATCCCAAGTGGGATCGGCCCCATATATTCCAGAATCCTCTACAGAACTTTGCTCCCAGTAAGTTTCCCACCAATGTTTGACATGAGGGATAGCTTTAAGGAGTTCGAAGGTGATCTTTTCTTTGTCGGAAAAATTGTGAACAGAGAAATAACCTTCTAGCAGAGTTAACCATTTTTCTAGGGCTTTTGCATTTATCTGTCCTTCAAATACAGGAATATCAAAATTAACTTGTACCTTGAAAGGTGAGGTGCCTCCAAAGTGGCCACTTGATGAAGATGCACCTGATGCCATCGGCAGGCGTTGAAGGATGTGGGAAAAATTCTCCATCATTTCGTCCCTCTGTCGTGTGAGAGCTTGCTCAAGCAACAGACTGATAGGATCGTCTGCTCCATCATTTTTCTTTTCTTCCGCCATTGAGGGTTTCTTGGGTGTGCGAGAGTGATTGTCCTCAAGAGAGACAAGCTCGAGAACCAACTTGCTATACTCGGACCTCGTCGGGGACATGCACTGAAAAACGATCAAGCGCAGCCTGCTCTGATACCACTGATCCAGATTATTTTCGGCACGAAATGAGAGCGGAGATAAAATAAAGAAATGCACAGAGATATTGCAGATATTCAATAATATAACAGAAATGTATCAGAGATGCAACCATAAACACATATATGTAGTAATACATGATTTCTATTAATCAAAGTAATGTACAGAGACTGTAAAAATACAGAGTGAAAGACTCGCTAGAATGGTGGCAGCTTATCTCTGAGAAGAGATGTGACGGCTATTCGCATTCGCAAGAAGATGATTACAATGAGGCTCTGAAGGCCTTTTTACAATAAATGGGAATGCTAAAAGTCCTAGACATCCAAAAACCTAACCCTAGGATATGAAGCGCCAAAAGTCATGTGGGCCCCGTTTGGGTAAGTGAGTACATCAACTTCCCGGGGTCGTAACTTTTGCATACGATCTCCGTTTTAGGTGTGTGATAGCTTGTTGGAAAGGTATTGTTGAGGAGATTCATTTTGGGGGCTCAATCATGCCTTTGTCTATCATTGAGAACCTCTATCTCGAAAAACCTTCATTTCAACCCTCAAAATGGCCTCGAAAGTTAAAACCTGCTAAAAATAGTAAATTTCCAAAATGGCCAGAAAACTATTTTGAGCCATTTGGAAAAGGTGGGTGGCCACCGATATACACCTGGATCATTCAGGTTGAACCTATCCGGGAGAGATATCAATATTTTCTGAACTAAAGAAGGTTCCCCAATTGTTTCACCAAGTGCCTTCATTGCATTTACCATTTCTTCTACTCTCATAAAGTATTTTCCAACAGTTTCATCTTCCTTCATCTTTAGTTGTTCAAACTGTATTCTGTAGGTTTGAAGCTTTGCATCCTTTACCTTCTCATTACCCTCATAACTGTTAATGAGTTTGTCCCACATTTCTTTAGCAGTTCCTAGGTGCATAACCTTTACAAATTCTACTTCTGCAAGCCCACTCAAGATAGCATTCATAGCCTTAGCGTTGAAGCTAAATTCTAGTTTGTCATCCTTATTAGCTAGCACAAATGGCTTTACATAACCAGTTTCTACCACATCCCAAACATCTGCACCTAAAGCCATTATGTAGGTTCTCATTCTAACTTTCCAGAAGGAAAAGTTTGTTCCATTGAACAGAGGGGCCTTATTGGTTGAATTTCCTTCATGGCTTGACATGTTTAAGCTCTAGGATCTACCGTTACATAAAAGGGGTTGGCTCTAATACCAATTGTTAGACAACTGAGAGGGTGGGGTGAATCAGTTGTTTCCGTGCTTAAACAATTATGGTTCTTTTAAACTCTTTGTAGAGACACTGAATGATGATCATAATAATGTAAGGAAATAAACAATGGCACTTTCAGCATCATTCACATATATGAGAAACACAGAGACAAATGTTTCCCAAGGAAACCCATGCACAGTAAAAAACTCTTTTTCTTTATATGATAAGTAATGGTTACAATCTTTACAGTATCATACATATGAGCACCAACTCTTAATGAGGCTACAACCTCAGTTTTTCAAGCTACAACTTGCTGAGAGCACCAGCTCTCTGTTTTCTCTAGCACCCACTAGAAGGAAGCACCAACTCCCTGGTTTCTCTAGCACCAACTAGAAGGAAGCACCAACTCCCTTTGTTCAAGCACCCACTTGAACCTTTGAGGACACCAGTCCTCCCTAGCTCCTCCGAACTACCTTGAAATATAAATATTTGTTACTGAAACTTATTACAGTGATATGATGTTCAACAATGGCTTACCAGACTCATCACTGTTCTGCTGCATTTCGTTTCTCTCTCTGCCTCATTGCCTTTCTGCACACATCACTTGCGTTGCCTGTTCTTCTGCTTTTTATGCTCTGTGCACCATGTCCATTCACTACACAGTTCCTCTTCTATGCTCTTCAGCTGCTGCACTCTCCTCCTTCTTCACACATGAATCACCTTCACCAACAACATTCATAGCAACCTCCAACAACAATCGCAAACACATTTCTTCTCTATACTATGTATTTATAGCTTCTGTGCACCTTGTGCATGCAATGTTCGCAATGCATCTGCATGCTGACTCCGCGTCGTTATCCTCCACCTCTCGAGTTCTCTGTCTAATCATCATCGTGACTCTTCAGCTTCTCTAGTGGTTCGCCCTGCGTGTCCAGCATTACTGTATGTTATACTGAGATTCCTCAGCCTCTCTGGCAGTTTGAGACTCTTCGTCTTCTCTGTGACAGTCGAACTCACCTTCTCTGTTTCAGTTACAGGCCTCAATGCTCATCAGCTGTCAATCACCTCCACGAACATCTTCATTCCTCTCAGAGACTCTTCACCTTCTCTATCATTCATCCTGAAGCGTCTTCGCATCCTCTGGTAGAAACCATCAATGGTTGCTAGCAATTTCACTATGTCGTGCAACAGTTGCCCTCATATCTCCTTCAGGTTAATCTACGCCATTGGATGAGATTTATTAATTTTACCTTTAAATCGGGTTTCGGAATTTTGGCATTTGTGCTCTTGCCTCTCGAAGTCACGATCCCTGAAACTCCGATATGGAGCTTATCCAGACTGACTCCTTCTCTTCCCGTGACCAAGGGCTATGACCATAGCCTTATGCATAATGCGCTTTCATGATTTCGCATATCGCAAATTCGCAATTCAAGTTACTTTGTTTCTTTTGTCTCTCCATATTGCGATTCACGAAACTCTGACACAAAGTTGAACCAACGGTCCAGATATGAACTTGTTTCAATGGCTACGATTGGATTTCGATATTGCATATCCCGAAATCGGGATTCTTATTGCATTTGTTTCTTTTCCTCTTGATATCGCGATTCACGAAACTCCGACACAAGCTATAATCAACGGTCTAGATTCATTCTCGATTCAAAGGCTACGATTGCATCGCGATATCGCATATCGCGAAATCGACATTCTTGTTGTCAAGTGTTTTTGTCACTTCAAAGTCCCGATTCACGAAACTCCGATAAGGAGTTAAATCAATGATCCAGATCTAATCTCTATTCAGCGGCTGCGATTAAATCGTGAATTCGCATATCGCGAAATCGGGGTTCTTGATGTCAATAATCTTGTCATGTCCAACTCTTGATCCCCAATGCCTCTCCATTGAGTGGAATCAATGGTCCAGATCAAAGCTTGATCTGATGGCTCAGATTACATCGTGATTTTTCATATCGGGAAATCGTTATTCCTATTGCATTGTTTCTTTGACATTTCCAAAACGCGATCGTCAAAACTCCGACGCACTCTTTACACATTAGATCTCCTGGCTAGGCTCCTAGCCCATATGACCGTTATCCCCATGACCACAGTCTTACTAGTCGTCGGGATTTCACCTTGGTTTTTCCCGATGGTAAACCTCGTGCAGCTCCTGTCCGATCTGACAGCTAACGGGATTTATGAATGCGATCCAACGGTTGTGGATTTGTGTCTTCCTTCTCTTCTGCGAACTCTTGTATCTTGAGCTTTGCTGCGCACGTGCTCCTCAACATTGTTCCTCCTGAGCTTTCCCTTCCGAATCCCCAAAGGATTCTTGGACTTTTGTGCCTCTGCAGACTCTTCACATGCACACTCTGATCCTGCCATCTTCACTATTGTACTTTCCATCAATAACAAGCATACGCTACCTATTAAACATTTGTCAACAATCTCCCGCTTTGGCATTGATGGCAACTAAGGCACCCAAATTCTTTTCTCCCCTTTTGACATCAATGTCAAAAAAGAGACATGCTCCCCCTGAGCTATTGCAGTAATTTTAGGAGGCATTAGATAATCAAACAATACAAATCTCCCCCTAACAAGATGGACTCTTTTAGGTGTGAAACGAAATGACACCCAACTTCTGTCTGAGATATTCAAACGGTGTCTTGGCTAGGGGCTTAGTAAAGATGTTTGCAATTTGTTCTGTAGTGGGAATGTCATGGACCTAAACAGTCTGATTGGTGACCTGCTCTCTTAGAAAATGATATTTTATGGGAATATGTTTTGTCTTGGAGTGGAGGACAGGATTTTTAGACATACTGATGGCACTTGTGTTATCACAATAAATTGGGATCGGTGCAGTATATTTTACCTGTAAGTCTGCAAGTGTCTAAATCATCCATAAGACCTATGTGCAATAGGTAGCAACAACAATGTACTCTGCCTCTGTGGTTGATAAAGAAATGGAACCTTGTTTTTTACTAAGCCAGGCTACTAAGGAGTTACCCAAGAAAAAGTCTCCTCCACTGGTGCTTTTTCTCTCATCAACACAATTTGCCTAATCTACATCTAAATAAGCAGTCAATTGAAGACTTTGATTTCTGGGATACCAAAGACCATAAGTCATTGTTTCTTTTAATTACCTAAATATCCTTTTGATAACTTGCAAATGACTCTGTTTAGGTGCAGCCTGATATCTTCCTACTATTCCTACAGCATGCATTATGTCTGGGCGAGATGTTGTGATGTACAACAGGCTTCCTATCATTGATCGATATGAGCTTTGATCAACATCAGGTGAATCATCATCCTTGCTTAATTTACATCCAGTTGCCATAGGTGTACCCACAGGTTTAGAATCTTCCATTTGAAACCTTTTCATCATTTCTCTTAGATATTTTCCTTGAGAAATGAAGATCCCATCGGGCCTCTGAGTAATTTGCAGACCAAGGAAAAATGCCAATTCTCCTATCATAGACATTTCAAATTCAGACTCCATGGCAGAAGCAAACGATTGTACTAGTGAATCCTTTTAAATCCAAAGATGATGTCATATACATAGACTAGTACGATGAGCAAATCATTATCCTCTGTCTTAATATATAGATTTTTGTCAGCTTTTCCTCTCTTGAACCCTTTTTCTTTGAGATACGTATCCAGTCTGTGATACCAGGCTCGAGGGGCTTGTTTTAAACCATATAAAGCTTTCTTCAACTTGCATACTAAGTCTGGGTTGTCAGACAAGTTGAAACCCTCTGGTTGTTCCATATAGACTTCTTCACTTAAATCTCCATTGAGAAAAGCTGACTTGACATCCATTTGGTAGACTTTAAACCTTTTGTGACAAGAATAGGCAAGAAACATTCTGATAGCTTCTAATCTTTCTACGGGCGCAAATGTTTCATCAAAATTCAGTCCTTCGATCTAAGCATAGCCTTTACAGACTAACCTCACTTTGTTCCTGATAACTTGTCCCTGCTCATTCAACTTATTCTTAAAGATCCATTTGGAGCCAATGACGTTTTTACCTTCGGGTCTTTGAACCATCTCCCATGTATGGTTTTTCTCAATCTGGTCAAGTTCTTCATTCATTTCTTTAACCCAGTGATCATCTGTGTTGGCTTCATTAAAATTCTTGGGTTCCAGCATGGATATGAGAGCTATATGAGATTGTTCAGTGGTTTTGATTAGCTTTCTCTTGGTTTGTACCCCTTGTCTTTTTCTCCAATTATTTGACTTGCAGGATGATTCTTTTGAATGCTTCTGGAGGAGGAATTTGTAGTTGACTGCTGATTTGAGTCTGTCTGAGTGTCTGAGTCTTATTCTGATTCAGAGTCTTCATTTTCTGATTCCTGGACCTGTTCATCTTCAGCTTTAGCTGTGTCTTTTGTAGAAGTCTCATTACCGTACACCTCTCTTGCTTGGATTCCTTCATCAATTTTTACATCAATACATTCAACCATTTTATGCAGCCTCTTATTATGGCATTTGTATCCTTTACTGTTTGTAGCATACCCTAAGAAAATACCTTCATCCGCCATGTCATCATATTTTCCGATGTTTTCATCATTATTCTTTATGTAGCATTTACTCCCAAAGACTCAGAAGTGTTTGATTGAGGCAGGTCTTCCAAACCATAATTCATAAGTTGTTTTGTCACTTTGTGGTCTGAGGTGAGCTTTGTTAAGCACATGGACTGCTATGTGTATTGCTTCTACTCAGTAGGTTTGACCAATGTTCTTCTCATTCATCATTGACCTGGCCATTTCTTGCACTGTTCTGTTTTGCCTCTCAACTACTCCATTTTGTTGTGGAGTTCTTGGTATTGTGTATTCTCTCTTGATCCCATGCTCATTGCAGAATTCCTTGAAGTCTCTTGAAATAAACTCTCCTCCCCAGTCTGATCTTACTGCCTTTATCCTCTTCCCTGTTTGGGTCTCAGTTAAAGCCTTAAATATCTTAAACTTCTCAAATGCTTCAACTTTTTCTTTGAGAAAGGCTACCCAAGTAAGTCTGGAGTAATCATCGATAATCAGCATGAAGTAGTTTTCTTTCCCTATGCCTTCCTGTCTTGATGGTCCACATAAATCCATATGAACTAGTTGGAGTGGTTTCTCTGTTGAAGTAAAGCTCTTGGACTTAGACTGTGTCCTGTTTTGCTTCCCTACTTGACAGGGTTTACACGCTGAATCTTGGGGCTTTGATATTTTTGGAAGATCTTTTACCGCCTCGAGGTTTTTGAGTTTGATTAAGTGGTCAAAGTTTAGATGTCCAAGTCTTCTATGCCATAACCAACTTTCATCATGTTTGCATAGATGACATTCTTCTCTATTTTCTTTCAGCACATATACATTATTTTCTGTCCTTATGCCTTTGGCCACTACTTGTCCTGAATTTACAGATGTTATCTTACAATCCTTGGATGTGAACAACACCTCACATCCTCTGTCACACATTTGACTTACACTGAGCAGATTATGTTTCACCCCATTGACAAGTAGAACATCTTGGGCTTTTCCTTTTCCATTACTTAAGCTCACCATCCCTTTTCCTTTTATTTTCCCTGGAGCATCATTTCCAAAGGTTCTAGTTCCTGATTTACTTTCACTTAGTGATAGAAACTTCCATTTGTCTCCCGTCATGTGTTTGGAGCATCCACTGTCTATATACCAAGGTTTCATTTTTCTTTGAGCAGATAATACTAATCCAGACTTGTTACTTTCCTTCTTCTTCCAAAACTTGACATTTTCAATAGGAGATTTTGAATCTGGTTCATAGTTCCTTAACCGACAATCAATAGATTTGTGTCCAAAGTTATGACAAGTGTAGCATTCAGCCTCATTATTCAATAAGTCAAACTTATTGTTGCAGTGTTGCCTACTTATTGACTGTTGATTATTTCTTGCCCTCCTTAGTTGTATGTGTCCAGACTTAATTTGGCAATTTGCAGTCTGTGAATGATTATTACCTGACTGTATC
>ML807280.1:179050-202415 GCA_009831015.1 Picea engelmannii
TCCTGGCTTTAAAACTCTAGTTTGTTTGTATCCAAATTGAAAGGTATGGTCTGAGATTCTTGGCTTAAAATAAAAAGAAAAATGAAAACAAGTCATGTATGTTTATATCGTTCGTTTGATTGCATTGGTGTGGAAAGGGATGGTTCAATTTTGGATTGCCTCAATATTGAACTATGGCCTTCAATACCAAATGAAGTAAGTAAGACAAAGTATGGTTCAATTTTGTACGGCGTCAATATTGAACTAGGGGTCTCCTTACCAAATTAAATACGACTTTGTATGGTATTAAAAATTATGTGTCAATTTTAATTTAGATGGCTTCACTCATCATTACTCATTACTGATATAAATGCATAGTTTTTCAAAACAATAAATAGGTGGAAGAAAGAAATAGTTATTTAATTTAAATAATGATAAAATATTTTAAAGAGAATTGGATAAAATAATAATTAAATAATTAATATTTAAATATTAAATAAATAATAATAAAATATTTTTAATATAGTTTAAAAAATTAGTAAATTAGAATTAGTAATATAATTAAATTGTTAAATTAAGAAATAATAATAATAAATATCTTTATTAATTAGGTTGAAGTTTAGAAATGTCAATTATTTTTTTAATGAAAACTATTTATGATGGGATGAGTTGTTTTTAAAAAAAGAAAAGAGTAAACACTTAAATTAAATATATAAATTAAAAATAACTTAACTATATATTATTAGTAAGAAAGATATGACTCAATAATAATAATAATAATATAAGGTTAAATAAAATAAATTAATTATTAAAAAATAGAAAACAAATTAAAATGATTATAAAAATGTTATAAACAAAGTATCCTATGTCAAAATAAAGATGAATTTAATTTAAAATAAAAATTCAAAATTGAAAGGCAAAATGGGTTTTAAAAAAGATGAACTCCTCTATACTTATGCAAATATTCTATACTTTTATATATATATATATATATATATATATATATATATATATGAAAAATATAATTTTTTAATTAATTTAATTTTAATTATATAAAAAATTAGAATATTAATATACTTTCGCTACATATATGTATATGATTTTTGTTATTAATTTAAATTCAATCATATAAAAAATAAGAAGTAAAATATAAATATACTTCATATTCATGTATATAGCGTTTTGGTTTTCTTTTATTTTTCCTTAATTTTTAAGTATGACGAATATATTATAGATATCATATTTAATATGAAATAGATAATATAGAATATATATGATTTTTGTTATTAATTTAAATTCAATCATATAAAAAATTAAGAAGTAAAATATAAATATACTTCATATTCATGTATATAGCGTTGTTGGTTTTCTTTTTCTTTCTTAATTTTTTAAATATGACGAATATATTACAGACATCATATTTAACATGAAATATATAATATATAATGTTTTAATTTTTCAATATACAAATATATTATACATATAATATTTAACATTAAATATATTTTATAATGTTGAAATTGAAATGAGTTAATATATTATATATATAATATTTATCTACATTGATCTACATTGCTTTGAGTAGTGCCTAGGAACATGAAATTTTTATATGATAATCTTTATCTATATGTATATGTTTAAGATAAACTTCATATTTTGAAATTTACATCATTATGAATACTAATAATAATAAAATAATATGGGTGAATGTTTAGTGATGAAGATGTTGAATAATACAAAAATGAAATGGTTAAGATATTGAATAACATATATACTACATCATATCATTATGAAGTGAGATGAGTAACATGTTGAATAACTAATATATTATATATAGTAAATGATCTCAATCTAGTTTTTTCATATTTTCTCTTAGAAAGAGTGGCACACTTTCTCATCTTTTCATATTGATCATATGAAAATAGAGGTTGAAATGGGAGACTATGCAAAGCTTTAACTCAAGATATTGTAGTAAAAATGAGACAATATGAGAAATGGTGATTTTTTCACATTTTATATATCTTAATATCATAATGGTTTTAATGGGAAAAATCTAATAGATAAATCATACATAACCAAAAAATGTATACTACTTCAACTTATAATATATTTTCAGTGAGTTATGGCTAAAATCATTTTGCTTGATAATTTGCACTATCTCACAATTTGAATTAATATAGAGGATTAATTTCCTTCCTATCATTTATAAAAGTAAGTAAATTGGAAGAATCATTTTTCATACTATTATCATTTAAATCAATGTACCCTATTGTTTTATGTTATATTATTATCATTGAAATCAATGAGTCTCATTGCTGAAATGAATGCAACTACCCGAGTATGCTAAATCTTTTTTCATTATATCATCACAATGGATCCATATTGTTTTGCATTATGTCATTATTGAAATCAATCTTAACTCGAAATAATTTATCATTGTGTGATCAATAAAGTCAATGCATTGCAATGTTTTTCATTATGCCATTAAATCATTGCAACTAATTCCTCAAAATATTTTTTTATTGTACCATCTCTAAAATAAATGGGCCTATTGTTTTGTGTTATATTATTGGTGAAATCATTTTAATTCCCTTACTTTTGCAAATCATTTTTTTAATATCATCATTGAAATCAATATGCCCTACTGTGTTTTGTGATATATTATTGTTGAAATCAATGCATTTATTCAATGATTGATATATTGCATTTTCTGACAACATAATCTTATCATAAAATATTGCATTACAATGGTGTGTTGTCCCTAATTGCAACATTATTCTCAACCCAACTACTTTATATTTCACTTCATTAATTGGTGTCATTCTATAAAGATATGAAATAGCTATTGTTATGTGGTATATATTTTAAACAAAGAATGATATCTAACTCCCACAATATGGTACAATATTCTATATAACAACAATAATTATTAACTTAGTCACATACGCATTTCAACATACCTTCCACAATCAAAAGAACAAAGCCTCCATTAAACTTTCAATAACATCAAGCTCTACTCCTCTCTATAATTTGAAATCCATTTTAACTAACGCATCTCATTAACTTGTTCTTCATGTTATCTCTCGCTAGTGTTTAGTTTCTAATGCTGTTTGTTAATGCTTTTAATGAAAATAATTTTTCTTGTGTTGTTAATAATGTGTAAGTCTATAATATTGTTTATCACAGGTTCTTTAGTATCATAACATTCAATAGGTTAAATATTTACTTCATTTTCATTTTCAATGGTGAATGTGAAAGTGTTAAAATGACTCCATAATTTTCTCAAAAGTTGACTTCATTTTCATTACAATATCTAATGTCAAAGTATTAAAACGATTCCATATTTTTCTCAAAATTTGAGTTATCTCTCAAATTTATAAGTTATTGTTGTACACATCAATAAATGCCTAAAAAATCCATGTATGTTTAATTGTTAAGATTTCCTAAAAATAATGTTAAAATACCCTCTAAACTAATACTAAACTCCAATCTCAGAAACTTTGGAAACAATTTTAAGTGAATATCACATAGAATACAATTTTTTGCTAATTCAAAAAATTGAGAAACCTTAAAAACCAACAAAATTCAAGAACTCAAAACCCTATTTCAAAAAACAACACGTTTATTAAGGAACATTATTTCTATTATTTTTCAATTAATTAAATAAGTATATAATAGTGACTATCCATATAGGAATATAATTTTAAGTGACCACTAATGTTACTCCCTAAGTGGGTGCACTCTATAGAATATTAATCATATTGAAAAACAAAAAAAAATAAAATACAAAAGTTTTATAATTTCAAAATGTATATTTATAATGGTTTCTAAATTGTAGTTCATTTAAAATTTTGACTAAGTGTTTCCCATATATTGAGAGCAGAGCTAAATAATTCTTTCTCATATATCAAAGAACACAACTAATAGTAAGAGGCATTACAATTTTTTTAATTAAACCTAACCAAATATATGTATTTCTCTTTGTTTTAAACTTTTACATTTAAACTAATAATATTTTTAAACTAATAATATTTTTTTATTTAATCAATATAAAAAATTATACATCTCCCCAATAATAAAACATCTTTGAAACATAATATTATTTACTTTAAAATACTTAAGATGTAAACTTCAATTTCCTTAATCAAAACATATCATAAAAAAAAATACTTAACTACATTACCACGTAAATGGGTTGTTTGTAAAGCATAAAAAAATACCAGGTAATACATGGATTACACAATAAAAGATTTATCTTGAGACTTGTGAAATAAGTTATTTGTGTATTAATAATATAATAATAATTGAAGTTGAGAAATGTTATTAAATTATTTATATTACATTTATAATCAAATTCTTTATAAGACATTTACAATGAAAGAGATGATAATATAATCAAATTGTTTATGAGAAATTTACAAAGAAATAAATACAACAAGAGAGTATTCAAAAATAACATAATTATATTAATAATGTAGTAAATTAAACCTCACCTATGTTATTACATCACAACTCAAGAGTATTCTAAAATAACATAGTTGTATTACTAATGCAATAAATTAAACTTAACTTATGTGATTACATGTAACATCTCTCTCTTGCACGCACTGAACGAACTTATTCTTTGAGGACACTTGCTTGCAAGTGATCCAGATTATTATATTATTGGGCATTTGATTATGATTATGAGGCATTATGGATTGATGGCTTCTTATTTTGTTGTATTGACATAGAGAGGTGCTATTAACTAGGTTTTCCTGAGTGTGCAAGATTTTGGACCTCGAGGATGCAGAGGCATCAATGAAACCCCTTGGACTCTGGATCAAGTCAGGGCATGGAATATTGGGGTTTGATTGTTGTATATATGGAATTTGTGCATCTGATTAGATGATATGATTATGGATACTATTTTTGACATGATTTGTTGATGATGCAGGGTGACTATAGCTTGCTGACCAGACTCACATGTGGAGTAGAGGGGTCACGCACGACTACCAGAGACGTTGAGGGAGAGGTGTGGACACTAACCCTTCGACAACCTACTAGCACTCCCATTGTGGTTCTAACTATAGGTTAACGATTACATAGTTTGAGAAGAGCCACAATGCCGTGAGGGCAGATTGCGACAGTCACTCATGATGATTCTAAGGGGCGCACAATAAGGCAGTGGCCTTATTGCTTAGAGGCCCTTAGATTCCCACGAGATCACCTGGCGGAGTATTGACAACAAGGATTTTGATGTCTACCAAGTCAGTCAAGAGGCGAGTGGCACCCTTGGAGCACGTAGTGCGTCCCGAAGGGCACGTCGCACAAGAAAAATGGAAAGACGGGAGTGACACCCTTGGAGCACGTAGTGCATCTTGAAGGGAACGTCGCGCAAGGGAAACATAATGGGGTGAGTGGCACCCTTGGAGCACCTAGTGTGTCCTGAAGGGCACGTGGTGTTGCTAATTAATAAATGAATGAACCTAGATGGCCTTAGAACGAATAATGTGCTGAGAAATATTTAAAATAATTTTCCCTAATAAAATGTCACCCAGCCCGGGAAAATAAAGTTTAGGTCTAAGTGATACTTGTGATAAATATATATATATATATATATATATATATATATATATATATATATATATATATATATATATATATATATATATATATATATATATAATAATGATAATCATCATTAATCATGTGATGAGAAGGGGGTAAGTAATTAATTTAATTTATAAAACTCTTTTGGGGGATAAAATTTAAAGGGGGGAAAAGGGGAAATAATTTTTTTATCACATATGCTAATTAAAAAGGAAAAGGGGAAAAAGTTGATTTTCTACACTTGCCAATTTTAGTTTTAAATAAAAAGGGAAAGAGGGAAATTTAAAAGCACTAGGAAACTAGGAAAAAGTAGGAAAAATAAAAATAAAGGGGAAACACAAGGAAAAAGCAGAAATACTAACTTGGTAAGGTATCTAGCATTTAAGAACTTTCTAAATTAAACTCAACTAGTAAATTAGTAAGGGGGTAATTCATTAAAATGTGTAAGGGAATATGGGGACACCTAGAAGCGATTCTAGGAATGCTTTTAGGTGGGTGAGGGAAATAGGAGTAATTAAATAATTAATTAAATTAATTTATGGTGCAATGAAGGGTATGGGTGAAACATGTACAAGGAGGATTTTTATGAATTAAATTATTGAACATTAAATTAAATGGGATTTTGGGAAAGTAAATGACCTAGAAACTCTATATAAATGAGGGAGGAGGAGGAAGATGGATATCTTCTATTATGCGTAACATTATACTGCAGAATTTTTGACTTGACTGACTTAGCTTGTGGGAGTTGGGATACCCATATTGGTGAGGAGTGGTAGCTCGGCCTTGTGAGGCGAGCTGGGAGCTAGCTGATTTCTGGTTCAATGTGTGTGGCCCCTTTGCGACTCGGGGGGCTAAGAGGGAAGAAGAGTACCCCTAGCGTTGGCTGGGAGGTACCAGTGAAGTCTCATCGGTTGAAAAGATGGAGAGACATGGAGCGCAAGGGACAACAAATAAGAGCGGATAACTTGGGATATGGTACGCTTGGTTTCAATCTACATGGTAGATTATCATTTACCTTACGCTTTGATTTCTATATTTTTAACTTTATAAGGAAGGTGTTGAACTTAGTGGTTTAATAGACAACTTAAATTTCCTTAGCCTTAAGTTCGTTGCTTGACTTGATTCCCTTGGAAATAGATCCCTGAATGTTGTGACCGTCCTATGGTTTTATATTTTTTGTGATGAGTTTGCACTTCTTACTTCACCCTCATCCCTATCTCATCAGTCCTCATTGGAGCAGTCGACCAGGAGCCAGATCGACGGTCATCACTTCGGTGTTAATAAACCTATAGATCTTAACGCCTGCTTTTTTGTGCGTGGATGATGAGCGAAGAATGGTTCTGCCTAGGTGTCTTCCCTTGTTGGTTGTTCTTGGTTGATTGATGGTGTTTGTGACTTATTGTGATTGAGAAATTATGCATATTGTTTATATTTCCCTATGCGAACAACTTAATACCGTCTGCGTTTTTATATCACCTCTTTGTTTTGGTTGGCATTCATTCTTGATGATTTTAATGACAGTTTCAAACTCTTGATTGGTAAAACATCATCGTTACTGATATGTGAATGACAATGTTTAATATATATATGGGTTGCCTTTTTTACAATAGCCTTAATTAACTATAAGACTGTTTCGAATTTTCTATTGTGTAGACAATGATTAATTATATCTGTATACAATCACTATTTTCCTTTCAGACAACACTTTAATTTTTTATTGTGAAATCACCCATTTTGACTGTGATTTTGTTTTAGCGTATGCCTTCGAATTGCTTACTGTGCATCTGTGATTTCACTTATATCGAGTGACTGTTATTGTTATTATTATTCCTTGTTAAAACATTAGTATTGTGATTTCACTTATACTGTTATTTCTTTAGTATAGTGTTATGGATATCTCTGGTTAAAAAACATGTATAGTGAATCAATAGGCATAGTGTTTATGCCCATCTATATACAGTGTTATTGTTATTTCCTTAATATATGCAAAACGATATATTTATTTAATATAGTGTTATTGATACTTCTCTAATATACATACCGCAATATATAATACTATTGTTAATTCATGTTCCCAGTTAGATTGACTATCTTACAAATAAGGATGGGTTAGATACTCTATTGTAGAAGGGAGAAAACTACCGAAATCCACCACTAAATTCTAGGTGATATGAGATATTTGATTTAATGGCATAATGAATTCACTTGGTGGAGTTTGCAACATAAACTGAGCCTCGACAGACTGTAGTTGATACTCAGCATCCTGAAATTTGTCTACCACCAATGACTTGTAAGTTTATTTCATCTTTTAAAGATAAAAAAACTGAACTCTTACGCCCCAAAATCCTTCCACCTAGGCTTGAAGAATATCCATCCCTACACGCCTGCGTAAGTGTAACCTCTTTCCACCTTAGAATTTTAATTCATGGAGCACTCTTGTTGCCCATCGTGGGCTCCTCCATTTGCGTTGGTGCCTGGTCTCAGGCTGTGACTTAAGCTTGATCACTCATGGACTTGTCTGGAAACCTTTGAGACTTGGTCTTCGGACCTAACAATTATTAATAAAAATTAACTATGGTTGACACATCATCTGGTTATTTTCAGTTGGCTTCTCAACAACATTGTAATTGTTGAAAGTTTTATCGCGTGATATCCGTGTAAATGATGTGCATTCAGATGTTGTGTCGTAACCTTGGTAATACCTTTTAAATATATTTTTCTTGGATGAATCTGGTTAATATATTATTTATTTATTTCAGTTAATATATTCCTTACATAATCTGCATATATTCTTTACATAATCTAGTTAATATATTCCTTATATATCTGGTTAATATATTCTTTAAAACTCTTAATTTTGTTGTTCTAGTATTTGCATCACCATGAAGAATATCTAGACGCAATTTCTATGTAAAGGTTATATTGACCCTCGTTGATATCCTAAGATAATCGGTAGGAAAAATCGTAGGAAATCATTACGTAATCTGTGTTGTCAATCGTTGTGTTTCCTTATCAATATTCTTTTTATATTATGTATAAAAGTCGAAAGTAATTATTCTTTATTTATTCAAATTTGGTCGATGGAATTGAAAATGTCTTTACAACTCCTAACATTCATCCTTCCATTAATGATATACAAGTGGAGACTTGAATAGTATCCCTTAACAAGTTTTTACACATTCACCATAAAGATAAAATCCTGGTTTACTTGGAAAAGATAATATTACATTCCAATTATGATCCTGGAAATTGTAATTAAAATTCCTTAAAGACATCCTTCAATTTATTAATTAGTTAAGTCAATCTTTATATGCAGAAGGCATAAATTGTAACAAATTGTAAAGTGGTTTAGGAGATGAGAGGGTAAATTATGAACAATTGAAACAAAATGTTTACAATGTGGACCCTTTATACACTAGTAACTCCAAATTCTCAGCCAGTGCTAAATGGATTTAGAAATACCATGATCTCTTAAAATCGAAAGGATTTAAGAGGATAATTTTGAAGGATTAATTATTGATACCCCAAAAAGTTATCTTCGAAAATCTATTTTAGAAACATACACACACACACACACACACACACACATATAAAAAAAAAATTCTTCACCCCTCATGCTCGACATGGAAGACCCAGTCGCTTAGAATCGAAAATACCAAAGATATGATAAGTAGTTGAAGTGAAATAAATAAGTTTAGTGATTATAACCTCTTCATTGACCAGTTTTATATATCGAACACAAGCTTGGAATCTGTTTGCTCCAAAAGATTTATGAAATACTGTATCATTAGCATAATTTATATATAGTGTTAAGATTAAGATGCTTTGTAAACCTGCTGAATGAGGAGTAAGATGGAAGGGTTCTTTAATCAAATACAACAACTTCCTCAATGGTTGAGTAATTTATGTGTTTAGAATCCCAAAAATTCACTTATTACTATAAGTGATATGAAGTGTTATGTTCGTTGAGGTTCTGAGTTTAGATCATTCAATTCGGGCCCTTTTGTCGTTTCTTCCCCCAAAAGAAAGAGAAAGAAAAAAAAAATCCACTTTCTTGTGTCGCATGTAGTCGTAATGATTTGGAGCATTACATATTCTATCAAAGCGGGTTCAACCTTGCGACTGTGGATCACCAGGCTTTCCACTATAGTAAACCCATGAGTATTAACCTTTGTATTAATTAAAAACTTTAACGTGTCCATGTGGTGATCACATTTAGACGATGCCTCAGAGGTTCACAACGTGGTGTCGTGGAAGGAGGTGTGACGCCTTCTGAAGTTCCCGTACCCTCAGAGTCGAAGCCCCAAGGGGAAGGGAAAGTCCTTGGGATGGATTCTCTTGTTGTAAGGGATGATGATGGTCTGACAAGGCCCTTCCAAGGAATGTCAAAGGGCATTGATTCACCATCAGTACTAAGATGAGGCCAGGGCATCAGTACCCCTGAGGGTCCAAATCACAGCCTAGCTAGTACCATTAGCATCCATTGACAACTCGAGAGAGTTGAGTTCTCAAGTTGACAAGTGTCGTGGACGGTTTTGTCGTCGAGGCATGGCTGTAGAGAAGGGCAATGTGGCTTCGTTATTTGACCTCAAGCATGAAGGTTCGCATGGTGGTATTTCGACTGAAGGGGAGCTCTCTTCTATGGCAGAAGATGCTCCTACCACTTTTGAACATGGCCATCGACGACGTGTCATGGGAACTGTTCGAGGATGGTTCTAGGAGAGGTAACATTCTGAGGAACTCATTGAGCGTCATCTCAACAAGTTCAACGCCTTGCGACAAGGTAGTCGTGCATTGCCCAAGTACGAGGCCCATTTTGGAGCTGCTTTGATATGCTCCAGACCATTTTAGACAAAAACTTTAAGTCAAGAAGTTTGAGTTTTGCCTTATTGTTAGAATTTAGCTTCTACTTCGGGTACCAGGATTACTGGACCAAAGAAAGTGTGTGGATTGTGGGGAGCCACATTACCAACATTTTTTCCCAGAGGAAAGGACCAGAGGATCTGGATCAACAGGACCCACTGCCATGGGAGTTTTGGGCAAGGCCCATCAGATTCATGCAGCGGTGAATAACCATCAGGAAGAGCACTAGTCGAATGTGCTTGAGACGTAAGGTACCATCGCTAACCAGACCCTTAATATTCAATAGATCTTGGTGCTACCAAGAGTTTCAGTTCTTGTGCAGCACTAAAAAGGATTAAGGTAAAGGCAGTCGAACATGATGAGTTTGGATTTGTAGAGATGGATTCAAAAGCCTAATAGAAGGTTGAAGGCAAGGTTACGGGTTGTACCCTTAACCTGGTAGAGTTTGTCAGTAGGGCCAACCTGCACATCACGATGTTAGGATATTATGATGTCGTGATCAACATGGACTAGTTGGAATCGCATGAGGCAATACTCAATTGTAAGACTAAATGATTGAGCTTGGTCAATGATGAGGGAGAGAGACGTGTGATTGTAGGTTGAAACCAGAGAGTTTCCCTGAGGTTTATATCTTCCTTGAATTTGTGTAAGAGCATGTGCAAGGGATGTAATATTTATTTGATCCTTGCGTTAAATGAGAAGGGAGTAGCGGAAGGTCTAGAACACCTTCCTGTGGTGAGAGAGTTTGTGGACGTCCTCCTAGACGAGTTACCTAGGATGTCGTCGGATAGGGAATTGGAACTTACCTTAGACCTAAAAACGATGACTGAACCAATAGCTAGAACACCATATCGGATGTCGACCCTGGAGTTACAGGAGTTGAGAATGAAACTGAAGGATTTGTTGGACTTCGGATTTATATGTCCACATGTGTTAACGTGGGGTGCACCTGTTATTTTCATACGAAATAAGGATGGGTCATGGAGACTCTCCATTGACTACCATCAATTTAACAAGCCAATGATCAAGAATTAGTATTAGTTTCCAAGGATTGATGATCTGTTCAATCAGATGAAGGGTGCGACAGTGGTTTCCATGATCGATTTATGATTAGGGTATCACTAGTTACAGATCAAGGAGGATGAATTCCCTAAGACCACCTTGATGAAGAGGTTCAGTCATTATGAGTTAATTGTTCTACCATTGGGACAAACACACCCCCTAGGGGTATTTATGAGTTTCATGAACGAGGTGTTCCACGAGTATTTGGACAAGATCGTCCAAGTATTCATTGACAATATTTAATTTACTCTCAAACAATGGAGGAGCATGATGAGTACTTGTGCTTGGTACTACTGTGTCTACGAGAGCACAAATTGTATGGGAAGTTGTCCAAATGCTCATTTTATCAATCAAAGATTGACTACTTAGGGCATGTCATCTTTGGCGAAGGTATCATTGTGGATCCAACAAAGGTCGAGGCTATTATGGAATGGTTTGTGCCGACGAATGTCCCGAAAGTGTGTAGATTCATGGGTTTAGAAGGATACTATCAATGGTTCATTGAAGGATTTTCGAAGATAGAAAATCCAATCACAGAATTGCAGAAAAAGAACAAGAAGTTTGTTTGGACCGAGAAATGCATGAAATCATTTTGGAGGCTCAAGGAGTTGTTGACAACAACACTGATACTAAAGGTCCCTGACATGGATGTAGAATTCTTGGTATGCATTAACGCATCCAAGGAAGGGTTAGGCGAAGTCTTATGCAAAACGGTGAGTAATCACTTACATCTTGAGGAAATTGAGAAGGCATGAGGAGAACTATTCGATGCACAATTTGGAGTAGTTAGCCATTGTTTATGCCTTGAGAGTTTGGAGACGCAACCTTATTAGATGGAATTTTGAACTAAAAACGGACCACTGTGACTACAAGACATCTTTACGCAAGAAACCTAAATGCATGACAATGGTGTTGGTCAGAATTTCTTAACGAGTACGAATTCGAGATTACTTACATAAATGAACCGTGAACTGAGTGGCAGATGCATTGAGTCAGAGACCACGCATCTTTTCATTGTTTCCTCTTCAGACAAATATACGTGAAAATATTCTAACTTTACAGCACGACACTGACTGGTACAAGGAGGTCAAGGATTTTATCGGACAAAACAAAATAATGGTACCAAGATTTGAAGGATTTATGTTGACGACGATCGATTATTGAGGTTTAAAAATCAGATTTACATACCACCGAATGACTATTTGAGTAGATTGATCCTAAACGAGGCTCATAGAGCAGTATACATGGCTCACCCGGGAGTCACAAATATAAGGGAAGATATTACATGCTTATTCTTCTAGAAAGGAATGAAGGCAAACATAGTGAACTATGTGGCCAGATGTATAGAACGTCAACAGGTAAAGGCTGAACATAGACATCTGGTAGGATTATTACAACCACACGCTATTCCAAAATCGAAATGGGAGGTCATTTTCATGAATTTCATTGCTGGATTGCCACTGAGGGTAAGGAGACACGACTTGATTTTTGTGGTAGTCGACACTCTGAAGAAGAGTGTTCATTCTATTCTGGTGCGTACAACGCATCAAGCACCTGACATAGCTAGAGTTTTCATCAGTAAGATTGTGAGGATGCATGTCGTGCCTAAGAGGATTATATATTATCAAGGATCGATGTTTACTCGATAATTTTGGACTAGTTTCCAAGAGGCCTTGGTAACCCAACTTAAATTTAGTATTGCGTATCACCCAGAGACTGACTGGAAGACCAAATGAACGAACCAGACCTTGAAGGACATGTTTTTCATGTATGTTACGGAACAACAAAGGCATTGGGAAGGATTCTTGTCACTGGTAGAATTTGCTTATAACAATAGTTACCAAAGCACCATTAAGATGGCGCCTTTCGAGTTCTTTATGGGTGACCATGTCGGAGGCGTTTGAGTTGGGATCGTCTTGAGGATAGCATCGTGGTGGGACCAGAAGCGATCCAAGAATTGGAAGATTAAATGAAAATTATAAGACAAATGATCAAGGAAGCGCAAGGTTGGAAAATTATTTATGTCGATGCATGTCGTGTCGACCGTAGTTACAATGTGGCGATCGAGTATTTTTGCAGCAGAAACTGCATAAGAGTTTGATCAAGTTCAGACAAGGGGTTAAAATATCTCTTAGGTTTGTGGGATCCTACAGTATTGTAGAAAAGAGAGGCCTGTGGCCTAATGACTAGCCTTTCCTGATTCTTGAGGCATATGCATGATGTATTTCATGTCTTTGTTTCAGACTTTATGATTAGTAATCCTACACATGTTTTGACTTGAGCACCTTGTGGGTGTCGAATGAGGCTACATGCACGGTTGAGCCGATTCGCATCCTGGATCATCGCATTCAATAGCTACGACGTCGAACATTAGATCAGTTCAAGGTCAAGTGGGACAACTATAGTCCACACTCGACGACCTAGGAGGACGCATATGATATGCGCCAACAGTTTCCATTTTTGTTTGATAGATAGACTTATGTTACTATGATACACATTATTTCAGCACTTATATACTGTGAAACTTTAGGACGAAGTTTAGACCAAGAGGGGGTGTATGTAACATCATGCTCTTGCGCGCACTGAGTGAACTTATTCTTTGAGGACACTTGCTTGCAAGTGATCCAAATTATTATACTATTGGGCATTTGATTATGATTATGAGGCCTTATTGATTGATGGCTTCTTATTTTTCTGTATTGACATAGACATGTGCTATTGACTCAGTTTTCCTGAGTGTTCAGGATTTTCGACCTTGAGGATGCAGAGGCATCAATGAAATCCCTTGGACTCTGGATCGAGTCAGGGCATGGACTATTGGGGTTTGATTGTTATATATATGACATTTTTGCATCTGATTAGATGATATGATTATGGATATTACTTCTGACATGCTTGCTCGTCCTCTCCTTTCGTGCCCCTCTCGCTTACGTAATATCTTAGCATGTTAGAGTCTTAAGAGTGCAACAGGGATTGGTCGATCTTCTTTCCCTGTGAGCTTAACTTTGACCCGGTCTGCCAGTGATGAAACAAACCCTATTTCTTATTATTCAAGGGGAAGGTTCTTTCTGAAACACCTTTTACTATCGATCAGGACTCTGGCTGCACGCATCATATGGCTAAGGATGCTTCTCTCTTTTTGGCATTATATCAGGCAAAAAAAAAATGTTTTTTTTTTTTGTTGATGATGCAGGCTGACGATAGCTTGTCGACCAGACTTACATGTGGATTAGAGCGATCACGCACAACTACTAGAGACATTGATGGAGAGGTTTGGACAACAACCCTTCCACATCCTACTACCACTCCCCCCATGGCTCAAACTGTAGGTTAATGATTACCTAGTTTCAGAAGAGCCACGATACCATGAGGGAAAACTCCGACAGTCGCTCTCGATGATTCTAAGGGGTGCGTAATAAGGTAGGGGCCTTATTCCTTAGAGGCCCTTAGTCTTCCACAAGATCACCTAGCGGAGTATTGACTCCAGGGGTTTTGACGTCTACCAACTCATTCAAGAGGCGAGTGGCACCCTTAGAGCATGTACTTCATCCTGAAGGGAACGTCGCGCAAGAAAAACAAAAAGAGGCGAGTGGCACCCTTGGAGCACGTAGTGCATCCTGAAGGGAAGTTTTTGCAAGGGAAACAGAATGGGGCGACTGGCACCCGTGGAGCACCTAGTGTGTCCTGAAGGCCACGTCACGTTGCTAATTAATAAATGAATGAACCTATATGGTCTTAGAATGAATAATGTGATGAAAAAGATTTAAGGCAATTTTCGCTAATAAAATGTTGCGGAGCCGAGGAAAATAAATTCTAGGTTTAAGTGATACTTGTGATATATATATATATATATATATATATATATATATATATATATATATATATATAATCATCATTAATCATGTGCCAAGAAGGGGGTAAGTAATTCATTTAATTTATAAAAATCTTTTGGGGGATAATATTTAAAAGGGGGAAAAGGGAAAATAATTGTTTTATCGCATATGCTAATTAAAAATTTATTAATTAAAGAGGAAAAGGGGAAAAAGTTAATTTTCTACACCTCTCAATTTGAGTTTTAAATAAAAAGGGAAAGATAGAAATTTAAAAGAATTCAGAGACTAGGAAAAAGCAGGAAACATAAAAGGAAAGGGGAAACACAAGAAAAAAAAAGAAAGACTAATTTAGTAAGGTATCTATCATTTAATAACTTTCTAAATTAAACTCAATTAGTAAATTAGTAAGGGGGTAAGTCATTAAAATCTGCAAGGGAATATGGGGACACCTAGGAGCGATTCTAGGAATGCTTTTAGGTGGGTGAGGAAAATAGGAGTAATTAAATAATTAATGAAATTAATTTATGGTGCAATGAAGGGAATGGGTGACATATGTATGAGGAGGATTTTTATGAATTAAATTATTGAACATTAAATTAAATGGGATTTTGGGAAAGTAAATGACCTAGAAACTCTATATAAAGGAGGGAGGAGGAGGAGGATGGATCTCTTCTTTATGCGTAACGTTACGCTACAAAATTTATGACTTGACTGACTTAGCTTGTGGGAGTTGGGATACCCAGATCGGTGAGGAGTGGTAGCTCGGCCTTGCGAGTCGACCTAGGAGCTAGTTGATTTCTCGTTCAGTGTGCATAGCCCCTTTGTGGCTCGGGGGGATAAGAGGGAAGAAGAGTACCCCTAATGTTGGCTGGGAGGTACCGGTGAAGTCTCATCGGTTGACAAGAGGGAGCAACATGGAGCGCGTTGGAAAACAACTAAGAGCGGACAACTTGGGCTATGGTATGGTTGGTTTCATTCTGCATGGTAGATTATCATTTACCTTACGCTTTGATTTTTGTATTTTTAACTGTGTAAAGAAGGTGTTGAATTTAGCGGTTTTATCGAGAACTTAAAATTTCCTTAGCCTTATGTTCGTTGCTTGACTTGATTCCCTTGGCAATAGATCCATGAATGTTGTGACCGTCCTATCGTTTTATTAATTTTTTGATGAGTTTGTGCTTCTTACTTCGCTCTCATCCATAACTCATCAGTCCTCATCTGAGCAGTCGCCCAGGAGCCGGATCGATGGTCGTCACTTTGGTGTTAACAGACCTACCGATCCTAACGCCCTTCTTTTCTATGCGTGGATGATGAGCGAAGGATACTTCTCCCAACTGTCTACCCCTGTTGATTGTTCTTTGTTGATTGATGGTCTTTGCGCGTTATTGTGATTGAGAAATTTTGTGTATCTTTTATCTTTCCCTCTCCGAACAACTTAATACCCTTTGCGTTTTTATATCACCTCTCTGTTTTGGCTGGCATTCATTCTTGATGATTTTAATGAAAGATCCCAGCGCTTGATTGGTAAAACCTCAACGTTATTGATATGTGAATGACAGTGTTTAATTTATATATGGGCTTCGTTTTTTACAGTAGCCTTAATTAACTGTAAGAGTGTGTCGAATTTGCTGCTATGTACACAACGATTAATTATATCTGCATATAGACAACACTTTAATTTTTTATTGTGAAATCACCCATTTTGAGCGCGATTTTCTTTTTGCCTATGCTTTCGAATTCCTTACTGCGATTTCACTTATATCGAGTGGACTGTAATTGTTATTACTATTCCTTTTTAAAACATTGGTAGTGCGATTTCGATTATACTGCTACTTCTTTAGTATAGTGTTATGGATATCTCTGGTTAAAAGTCATGCATAGTGAATCGATAGGCATAGTGTTTATGCCCACCTATATAGAGTGTTATTGTTAGTTCCTTAATATATACACAGCTATATATTTATTTAATATAGTGTTATTGATAATTCTCTAATATATGCACCGCGATATATAATACTATTGTTAATTCGTGTTCCGAGTTAGATTGATTCTCTTACAAAGAAGGATGGGTTAGATACTCTATTGTAGAAGGGAGGGCGATATAAGATATTCGATTTAATGGCATAATGAATTCGCCGGAGCTTGCAACATGAACTGAGCCCCGACAGACTCTAGTTGATACTCAAATTCCTGAAATCTGTCTACCACCAATGACCTGCAAGTTTATTTCATCTTTTAAAGTTAAAAAAACTGAACTCTTACGCCCCAAACTCCTTCCACCCAGCCTTGAAGAATCTCCATCCCCACACGCGTGCTTAAGTATAACCTCTTTCCACCTTACAAGTTTAACGCGTGGAGCACTCTTGCTGCCGTGCAGGCTCCTCCTTTTGCGTTGGCGCTTGGTCTACTTAAGCTTGATCGCTCGTGGACTTGTCTGGATACCCTGGAGATTTCTTGGTTAATATATTCCTTACATAATCTGCATATATTCTTTACATAATCTGGTTAATATATTCCTTATATATCTAGTTAATATATTCTTTAAAGCTCTTAATTCTGTTGTTCCAGTATTTGCATCACCACAAAGAATATCCGGACAAAATTTCTGTATAATCCGTAGGACAAATCGTAGGAAATCTTTACTTAATCTGTATTGACAATCGTTGTGTTTTCTTATAAATATTCTTTTTATATTCTGTATAAAATTTGGAAGTAGTTATTCTTTATTTATTCAAATTTGGTCGATGGAATTGAGAAAGTCTTTACAACTCCAGTAACTCATCCTTCCATTAATCATATACAAGTGGAGACTTGAATAACAGCCCTTAACAAGTTCTTACACATTCACCATAAAAATAAAATCCCGGTTTACTTTGAAAAGCTAATATTACATTCCAATTCTGATCCTGGAAATTATAATTCAAATTCCTCAAAGACATCCTTCAATTTATTAATTAGTTAAGTCAATCTTTATATGCGGAAGGCCAAAATGGTAACAAATTCTAAAGTGGTTTAGGAGGTGAGAGAGTAAATTCTGAACAATTAAAATAGAATGTTTACAATGTGGACCCTTTATACAATAGTAACTCCAAATTCTCAGCCAATGCTAAATGGATTTAGAAATACCATGATCTCTGAAAATGGAAAGGCTTTAAAAGGATAATTTTGAAGGATTAATTATTGATACCCCAAAATTTATTTGGAAAATCTGTTTTATATATATATATATATAAAGATAAAAATAAAAATAAAAATAAAAGTAAAAATTTCTTCATCCCTCAGGCTCGACATGGAAGACCCAAGACCCAATCGCTTAGAATCGAAAATAACAAAGTTATGATAAGTAGTTGAAGTGAAATAAATACCCCTCATATTCGACATGGAAGACCTAATCGCTTAGAATCGAAAATACGTAAGTTATGATAAGTCGTTGAAGTGAAATAAATAAGTTTGGTGATTATAACCTCTTCATTGACCAGTTTTATATATTGAACACAAGCTTGGAATCTGTTTGCTCCAAAAGATTTATGAAATACTGTATCGTTAGCATAATTTATATATAGTGTTAAGTTTAGGATGCTTTGTAAACCTACTGAATGAAAGGAGTAAAATGGAAGGGCTCTTTAATCAAATACAACTTCTTTCTCAATAGTCTAGTAATTTGTGTGTTTGGAATCCAAATATGAACTGTTATGTTCATTAAAGTTCCGAGTTCAGATCGTTCAATTCGTGCCCTTTTTGCTGTTTCCGCCCCCAAAAGAAAAAGAAAGAAAAACATTACATAATTTTTAACGATTGGGAGCGTTACATTACATCATACTTCGCTGCATATATTTTGGTTGGAAAACACATTGCTATGAAGGAAAGAACGTCCACTTTCTGCCATAAATAATCTGTAGGAATTCATCTAAACATTTAACAATTGATTGCTTCAATAATTTTATTTATAGTGCCCTTCCTCCCCACGATTTTAGATAGAGAAAAAACAGCTGTTTTGAAAAGTTCAGTCCATTGTTTTCGGGTCCTTTCTCTACCTCCCGGTGAAACATTCAACATAAGAGCATCTAAAACTTTGGCAGCTCCTATAAGGTCAGAATCCTCAGTTAAATCCAGGACAACCTCTCCTATTATTAACTTTCCTTCATCTCCAACGGCCTGGTAGCAGTTGTTCAGTAGCTTGATGCAGCCTTAGTCGTCCCAGCTATTATTAACTTTCCTTCATCTCCAACGGCCTGGTAGCAGTTGTTCAGTAGCTTGATGCAGCCTTAGTCGTCCCAGCTATGTAGAAAATTCTTTGATTGACAAATCCAAAATAAACTTATAAGTAAATAAAGTACTAACTAATTTCTTGCATGGACAAATCCAAAGTAAATATTATCAAATAACTAACGTACAAATAAAATCGAATAGTATTTCTCACCTGAATAAAAATCGCATCTGCATCTGTAGACAGTATGCTTTCAAACAGGTTTCCGCGATGTGTTGTATCCTTGAGTGATTGAGAATACCATTCGAGGAATATATAGTGAATAGGAATAATGTAGCGAATGGAATAACTAGCACAGCCACATAATTGTGGTTGATCAACGCGAAAGGCTGAAAGGTTGATAAGATGAAAAAAATTCTTAAAAGAATATATTAAATTTTATTATTGATTAACAAATAAACAGTTGAGCTTCATTTATCTGGTGTTAATATTTTAATTTCTGTTAATCACTTAGGTGGCAAACAGTTCGCTATCAAAGTAATTTTTAAATATGATTAGGTAAATGTAAAAAAGTAAACACATAAATGGATGTCTTTATAATAGCTAGGAAGTTAATGATTAAAATCACAGCCATTTATTTTGTGTGACTACTAAGAATATTCCAGCCATATTTAATCGTGTCCCTAGAAAACTTATTAAGCACTAAACCCCTATTAAATCTGCCCATTGTCAATAGGTATATGCCTTTCGACGTAACAAGTAATTGTACAAATATAGTTCAGCGTAATCTGATCTCTTAGAAGATTTAAGTTTGATGGCGTAGGCAATAATATTATAATTTTAAGGTTATGATTTAAGTAGATATTAAATTAAAGTACCAAACATTCTTGGGATTTCTTTTGCGATCAAATTTAACTACTTAATTTGAACCTCTAATCTTCTGAGATCAGCCTTAATTTGAACTTTAGTAACATAGCTTACAGTGTAAATTCAAACCTAGTTGGTGGTGAAAGCAATGGCTTGAATTTGGACGCCATAAAAGATCAACCATGGCTTTCATAGCAATAAACCCACGGTTTGAGATTACTATATTAAAAATCATTGCTAGACTATATATATTATTGTTCAATCTATTTTTTTTCTCATTTATTTATACATAGATTTTTGTCTCTAAAGTTGCTTTCTACAATTCAGTTGCTTTCTACAATTTAGTATGAAGGAGATGTGCAATTCCTTCAATTTTAATTTCCATTTTAACATAGAGTTGAAATATAACATTTAAAAATGTCAAATAACTAAAAAATATTACAATATCAACCATAAATAAAATATTTCAATATATGTCTTAAGTAAAATAATTTTATATCTATTTTATATATAGAGAATGAGATANCATTTTAACATAGAGTTGAAATATAACATTTAAAAATGTCAAATAACTAAAAAATATTACAATATCAACCATAAATAAAATATTTCAATATATGTCTTAAGTAAAATAATTTTATATCTATTTTATATATAGAGAATGAGATAAAATATTTCAATATATGTCTTAAGTAAAATAATTTTATATCTATTTTTTATATAGAGAATGAGATAGACAAATAAAATGTAATTGAAAATAATAAAAAATCATGTTTTAGTGGATAGGTTCTTTCTACTTCTACTTATAGTATAGGAGATGTATAATTCTTTCAATATTTAATATGGAGTTGACATGTGTCATTTAAAAAAATATTTTTAACAAAAAAATTATTTCAATGTGGGTCATAAATAAAATACTTAATGTCCATCTTCAGTTATATATATAAGTAATTGAAAGTAAAAAAATATTCTTATAGGTGCTTTGGACATCCAAGTATAAGGGAATTAATAAAAGAAAATCCATGTTGGTCATAAATAAATAATTTTAATGTCTTTCTTAAGTAAAATATTTGAATTCTGTGTGTGTGTCATGATGATGATTATTAACATTCTCTGAGACCAAATTGACAAAAAAATGGAATCATTCATGCACCAAATTAGATCTTTCTCAACTTCGGATCTCTGAGGCGCTAAGAGAGATAAAATCCCTCAAGGTTTAAACCTCTTTTTAGAGCACAAAACTTGAGAAAAGGTTTGCATCTGAAGGGATTTGATACTTCTTAGGGATTATCCCTTATCAATGGACCCACACTTGCTTCTTCTTCTCCATTGAAACTCACGCCTTCAATGTTCAACCATAATGGGGTTTATAATCCCTTGATTTCTCTGGCATGCTTTTAAAAATCACCAAAGGGTTATTGAGAAAGTTCTATGGAGGGTGCAATTACCATGATTGTCTCAATCGTGGCTATATATCCTCCCATAGCAATGGAAGTGTGTGTACTTCCTTATGTTGGATAGTTACTTACAAGTTTGCCAATATATGAAGCTCATTTTCCAGTTTTTCTATTCTCTCCCAAAGTGTTGGCTATATTATTGGATCTACACATTGGATCCCCTTAGTTATTCCAATCTCTCTATTTTCAATGCTTTACCCACAATGGGTCTCCCTTTTCCTCAAAGTGTTGAGAGATTCTACCAACTCACAAATTCAACTTCTATAATATCAATATGATTCATTAGTTATTCCAACCTCTTTATTTTCAATGCTTTACCCACAATGGGTCTCCCTTTTCTTCAAAGTGTTGAAAGCTTCTACTAAGTCACAAATTCAAAATTCTATAATACCATTATAATTCCTACAAATGAGGAATTTTCACAAATTTAAATTCTATAATAAAAATATGATTCATTCAAATGAAAGATTTTCACAGATTCAAATATTATAATACCAATATCATTTAAACGAGGGATTTATAGCCACACATTTCATCAATATGGATACTTTAAAAAAAAAAAAAAATGATTGTTTGCAATCTTTTAGATTTGAGCTTTTGAACTTGGTTTACACAAATTCAAATTCTATAATACCAATATCACTCATTTAAATGAGGGATTTATAGCCACTCATTTCATGAATATGGATACTCTATAGAAAGAATAATTGATTCTCTGCAACTTTTAGATTTGGGCTTTTCAACTTGGTTTACACAAATTCAAATTCTATAATACCAATATCATCATTTAAATGAGGGATTTATAGTTACTCATTTCATCAATATGGATACTCTACGGAAAAAAAAATTGATTCTTTGCAATCTTTTATATTTGGGCTTTTGAACTTGGTTTACATGTTATTCCATGAAATGAAGGATTTATTTCCAGCTTTGGTTCAACGTTTAGCCGCTTTGTTGATGGTGCCAAGTCCAGTAATAAACAGGTTTCCATTTACGCAAATTGCAGCATTCAAAATATGTTAGACATTTTTTTTCTCTCAATATATATACACACTCTTTTACAACAATAGCCATATCCATTTCTTAAACCAATGACACGTCTACCTCTTCAACAGAATCATTGTAATGGAGCATGCTCATATCTTGAGGCGACTGAATACACACATAATTCTAATGTAAAGATCATTCCCAATGGGTGTAACTGCCGGTTCATGAAACACCCCCATAATGAAAATACAGTTAGACTTCTTACCATTAAGAAACTAAAACAGAAATTTGATTTTATACTTCGTACATAAAACATCATCTTGATGACTTCCTACAGTGAACAAAGAAAGTAAGAAAAACAGTATGAGTTGCGGTCATAAACAAAGAAACTAAAATAATAATGATCTTCCACTTAACGCTTGAATGCTTCAATAATTTTAGTGAGACTTCCCTTCCTCCCCACTATTTTAGGTACAGAAAATCCTGCGGACTGTAAAATTTCAATCCACTGCTCTTTC